>JABFOV010004969.1:0-12926 GCA_022817685.1 Aradophagus sp. ZL-2020
GTTTGGCCCCGAGGATTAGTCCGCGGAAGATCAAATCGACCTCAGGTTCCGACTAACAAGACCCAATATGATCATCGCGAGAAGAGACAGATAAAAAAATCAATACAACCCACGCACGGCCATCCTTTTTCATACCGACTCCCAGGCGAAATCGGACTTGGTTTTGCTATCGGCTTCCAATTTTTGCCGCCGTCATTGCCCGTCTTTCGCGTATTTAATTTCTTCGTGCACTCACGTCCAATGTTCTGGTGAAACATGAACGGTAACGACCGGAGCAGTTCGTTTATAATATCATTGATCCGCGGGAATTCGCACATTGTGCTTTTTTTCACGTTCCGCGTGCACGCGATTTACGTACATGTAATTCGCATATTTACACTTCGCGTTCGGATTTCCGTTCCGTTACTTCGTGCAACTTTTTTTGCAGAAAGAAGAGATTCATTTTTGTTAATGCAATATCCGAACACAAAATATGAAAGGAAATTATTATCATTATTTTACTTTTTATTTATTTTTTTCCTTTTCACTTATTAAATAATCAATATTTATTTGAATAGTGAGATTTGAAATGTATGTAACTGAATTGAATGATTCACGAAAATTTTGAAAAAAGGTCTTAGATAATTTTTAAGTTTATTATTTTAATTAATTTACAATTAATTTACAAAGTCTTGTTATGACTTTGTAAATTAATTAGTTACTTACATGTACATTAATTTTTTAAGTAAGAAAATAATTTAAAATTATTTGTGACGAAAATCATAAATAATTTGACTAATATTTTGTGTCTTCTTATAAAATTTGGTAACATTATATAAGAAATAGCAGATTATTGCTTAAATAAACTTTATCAGGAAACAGAATGCGAAAATCCAACCAAATAAGAGTTAATCCACTTGCCATTTTTTCCGCGTTCGTAATTATTTTTTGCCCCATCCTTCACTCTAATGTCGGGAATATATTTTCCGTCTCCAACAAACAAAACCAACGCAACGTACAATTTATATCGATGAAAAACATTTTCTATTTATGCTCCTAACGAATAGATTTTGTTCGCACAAACAGATGTTGCATTTATTCAGAAAAAATTGTTAACAAAGATACGGTATAAATATAATTTTAAAGTCGACATCGTAAACTTTAATTATAAGAATTGATTTGCAATTTACACAGCGTAAATTATGACTTATTCCTTAGAAAATTGTCAGTTTCATAAGTCTATCGAATTGATACAAAATATGTTACTGTTAAATTATAACTAATTATTGATTTATCCAATTTCCAAAATTGAAACTGTTGTTACCGTTGCAAGAATGAAAAGTTCTGTCCAATTTGACGTACTGAGTCTTTTTGTTTGCACTTCGGAAGCTAATAAAAATAGATATCACGTGGATACTACCTTCCATCTCAAGGATTACTCTATTTGCGAATTGATAGTTTCGCCTTCGGCGAAACTTGCCCACAACTCAATTTCATGCATTTTTGTGCATAGCAGTACAATCGAACGATACGAGAATTACGTGTATTGTGTAATAAACTTGTGCAGCACCGGAATGTCAAAGTACGTGTTTAAAGGAAGTTAACATCAGCTAAAAATTGCTTAAGCAACAGCAAGAGCTGCAAGAATAGCGCATAAAACATTTCATGCAATAACAAACCATATCATTTTCTCATAAACAGATTTAAGTAACTCAGTATACAAATGTCATGTTCATACGCAAATAATATTTTCACTTCGAAAATCCACCATGCCTTTAAAACAAACGAAAGCTCGTATGAAAATTATTTTTTTATGAAATTTACATACGACAATACAATTTCATACAACAATCTACGAAAAACTGTTCTGCGTCTAAATTAAATTAAAGGTACACCGAAAAATTCGAAACGTTAAAAAAAAACGCAATAAATTACACGCAATGAACTCAAAAACGTGTTTCAATCAATCGCGCCGGTCAAACATTTTCATTAAAAAATATAACAAACGAAACGCAGTTAGACGGATTCCAATTTTTCGAATCCAACTCGCACATCGTTTGATTGTTCACATTTTCCAATTTACACGTGTAATTTGTAACCGAGCAAAGTTCGATTACAATACGATCGCGACAAAAAGAAATTGCGGAAGAAACGAAGCGTCGATTCGATTGCCTTTGGCAAAGAGCGCATTGATCCGAGGGTAACGCCTTGTGCCGCATCTTTTTGTCCCGACATTTCCGGTTACGCAAAAACCACCAGTGTTTTACAAATCGCAATAAAAGTGGTCTAATTTTGTAGACGGGAGTGAAAAAGGTTCGGCTGTGCGCACGAGTTGATTATAGCCGTGCTAGGTTCGTGCGGGGCTCAACTCGTGCTGCTCAAACTCAAACGTACGTTGAAGCAGTGACCCACTCGAGGCCGATCTATTCGCGGGCGGTTTCGTGTCAATAAAGTTCCTCTTATTGACGCAATTATTTTCGTGCTTAATTTACTTCTCGTGTTATTAATTATAAGTCAATCAGCTTAACATTTTGGTATCAGTTGCAGTGTTAAAAATAAGCTGAATGAAGTGTCTTAGTGAAAGGGATGAAGTGTGAAAGGTTACGGTGTTGAAAAATGCCATACAAGTTTTACTTTCATCACAAATGATTTGTTGTATATTTAACAAATGTTCGATATTAGATTTAGCGAATGTCATTAAACGAACGATGTTATGAGAGGAAGTAGGTGAAGCTACCTAGAAGTACGAAAATACATTTCGATAAACTGGCTGATAAATATTGATGGTTGGATATCGGAAGCAAAAAAGACTAGACATTTTAGCCGAAAATATATGTATTTATAAATACTTTTTATTTCAATTTTCGTTGCGTTTTTCTGCAATCTACCTCGTCCGATTTATTAAGCTGTTTTTCTAATTATGATTCTCTCTTTCGAGTTAACTTTTGCAATTTTTAGCAATTTTTTATTTCTTAAAAAAAAACACACAATAAAGCATTATCATCTACTGTCATACGTTGGAAACACAAAACACAAAACACATTTTAATTGAATTATGCCTAAAATGTTTCTCTTCGTGTAATGTTATCAACTATGTTGTCATCTACGTACATTTTTATGTACACATTTTTTATCACTTTATTTACGTACATTTTTATTTTACAAAACTTTTTTTTGCAATCTCAATTTCTAGAAAGTATTGTTAACATTGTAAACCTGACAATGGCATCCAATTTACACTTCACTGTAATTTCAACTATATACATCAAATAAACCGTATGCGGTTTCCACACAGAAGTGATCCTAGAGTATCATTTTTATTTCACAATCTATATTGAATTATGTTGCATACAATTCCATGCATATTTAATTTATACAAAGTTATATGTTGATTTCCGTTTGCTTAAAAATTGATACAGGTATTGTTTCAGTCGACAAAGTAATAATTTTATCAATAATGTTATCAATGTTACCACGAATAATTATTGAATAGATAGATTTTATTTAACCGTATTAATCGCATATGAACTTTCGTAAGATAAATTACGGATTTATGAAGCTCGAATGTGATTTCTCGCGCACACTGCATGATAATTGATAAACTAAGTATTAATAATTGATACCAATCGTCAAAACGAAACAAGTAAAAAGTCGGTCATTTTTTGCAACATGTTCCCAAACCAAATTACAAAGCATTGTTCTGGTTGGAATTGATCGCGGAAGTTTGTTGAAAAAAAAAAGTTGTCTATTTCGTCGAATAATAGATTAAGTTTAAAAGATTACACACGCGATCACGTAGATTTTTGTAGCGATAAATAAGTCAAAAGTCACGAAATCGGATGTTGAACAATAGGAGAATCTGTAACGGTAAATTATTTGTTAGACGCGCGACTGTCCAAATGTAATTGAAAATTTAAAATTTAAACATTAATTCGTATACGTATTTCAACGAGTCTGTCAGTCGTTCATACGTGGAGCGCCGGCCACTTTTATCGCACGAACCATGCACGATTCCGCGTAATTATTTGATGCCGTAATCACAAATACGGAAACACATAATCTAACGAAAGTACACAAATGTTTATACGCAGTTTGATGCGACGTAAACATTGCTTTTGATTATTTAAGATTCATAGTATTTGATTTACGATACGTCATTTCACGGGAACAAATATATCCGGTGACATATTGATTGTAACTGAACGTGAAAAATCGTATGTTTCATCCTGTTTGCTGAAATAATCAAAATGATACCTTGTAAAAACATTAATTTTACTAAACTATCAATTATTGCACAGAGGGGAATCAGTATTTTATTGCAACACCAAAAATTATATTGACAGTTTTAATTTCAAAGAACATTTGTCACATCTATGTAATATGAACGTAAACAATACTAAATGCTATGCCAAATGTGTTCTAAAACAAATTTGAGCGTCAATTGATGCTCGAATAACACACTATTTCTTTTCATATGATTACCGTTAAATGTATCGAGAAAAATTAATGAAATAAAGCCAATCAAAAATTGTAATCATAATTGTATGAAGACATTTTGCATGTACATACATCTGAGTTAATTGAGCAATAAAAAATTCTATATTGATTATTTACAATCGGGTGAAGTTGGACATTCATAATTACATTTACAATAAAAGTAATAGATTTAACCGAAAAAAAAGAAAAAAAATAAATAAAAGAAGGAAGCGCCATGTACCGTGTAATTCTACGAGGCTTTCGGCCTGAAAACACGTGCTGCGGGTAACATTATTCTATATAAAGAATGCACAGTTAAGCTGAAAATCAATCGTAACGATATGTGAAGCGCGATCAGTATTGAATTCCAGGAACGAATGTGAATGCAATGACACTATAGAAATAAATATCGAACTTATTTAAAGTGGAGTGGAAATGTAAAACTACTACGTTCCGTTATAAATAGTGAACGCGGGTCTCGACTCCGCAGAGCGTACGACGGAATCTAACGATAGTTAAGTTCAAGGCGGAGAATTGCAAAATAAAATAAATCACTCAAACTTTGTGCCGCAAACTTTAACCTGTCGAATAATGATAATAACGGTGGTAAAGATAATGGAAGATATAATGTCGCGAGAACTGCGAGCAGGAAATGAAAAGGCGCTGGCAACGAGTAATTACCGAGCCAAGAGTGTTCCGGAACAAAGGTGCCCAAATTCTGGCGCAGCTCGATGGAAAAATGCAATTCTACCATTTTGTTTCCAACTAATTTTGCTAGTCCGTCTTGTTGGTTTTACATTCGTTGATTCTTTATTTTTCATTGGTAATGGTCAACATCTGTTACATCGGACATTTAAACTTAATCAAAACGTTTTTAACGGCTGCTATGGTTTGCGCTGACTACCTTTAAATGCGGTGAGCCATGCTATTACTGGACCACAATCAGGCCGTTGGTACGCGCTGCAAGTAAAAAGCATATCGATAGCGCAGCTATATATTTACCTATGTTTAACTGAACTGAGGAAAAATTAAATGCTCGTGTGAAACAGTTATGAAAAATATAAGTATCACATACTATAAAAAATGTTGGTGAAATTCATTTATAAAGAAAAACCTATTAAAGAGTGTGTCCCCGAGTTGGGTCTCCGGAAGTAAACGTAAAGAAGACAACAGATCGAACGTTATTTTGTATCTGTAAAATGCGTTCGAAGTTATAAAAGTATAGTATTGGACATGTTGCAATTAATAATAGCACAAATGAACATTTTATACTCAAGGGAGTAAAACGTAGTTTTATTACCGAGCGAGTAAGACATTGCTTGATTCCCAAGGGAGCGACGTGTTTCGAGTAAAACTGCGTTCGCGCGAGCACGTGTGACATAAAAAGTGTTACAAAATAATAGGGAAGGACAAGGAAAGGAGGTAAGAGTTTTGTGCGGCAAAAGTCACGGAGACGTGTGGCTAAACGCCGAGGCAAGCGGTGAGTTATATCGAGCTGGAAGTCGCTTTCCGAGAATCGCCCGATCCTGTTAGTGTGACGTGTTGCCGCCCATCAAAGCGTGCTTTCGACTCTGGAGATTGACGTCGAGTGATAAACGTGGTGTTTTGCACGGCCACCGGCACTCGGCGCAGTAGTACGAGCGCGATCAGCGCTCGTTAGATCGCTCGTCTATGCCTTGCGCTCGTTGCCAACGTTCGACTGTCAGCACTGGCCAGCAATTTCCAACTCTGAAACGTCGTAAGAAAACGGTTTGCAAATCGTTTCGACAATTCAAAATGAAACCGCAAGCGGAGAATTCACAATTCACCGCTCGAGGTTCGCGACTTCACCCTTTTAGGCGAACCATAGTCTTTTTTTACCACCAAGTGAAATTGAAATTTCAATTTTACTGTAAAATAATAATGGTTTTCTAGTTAATAGTAGTAGATATCTTAATCATTCTCAGATCAGGTATTAATATTTACAATCTGAGGCATTGAATTAAGTAATTATTTGAACTATCTACTTGCCTCTGTATAAGAACGACATTTATTGAAAATTTTGAGAATAAGTACAGACGTAGGAAGATAGGATTGTTATCGTTACGCAAGCAGCGAACATTTTAATCATCTTGGCGACGCTAACTCAGCATCAAAGATGTATGTATCGGCAGAAAGACTTGGCTTCCCGCGCGCCTGTAAGTCAGCAGGACTCGCTATTCTTATTGTGTACGGCAATCTTCTGAGACTTTGCGCAGCCGAAGAAAAAGTAGGACTTCTATGATCGGTACCTTTTGCATTCATTGAGTTCGCAACGAAGCTTCGCTTCATTGTGGCATGTCTGTATTCTTTGCAGCTAAAAATGAAAGTTTGATCGGATTCTTCCCATGGCGCCGATGGGCAGAACAATGAGCTTTGCGGGGTAGCCCCTATATACGTTTGCCGGCTTCAAGAGCAAGTCTCGATATTCAGTTCGCTTTTCATCCTCCTTGATAACTGCGTTCATATCGACCGAGGCTAAAAACCCAATAACGCTGAACGTAGACGTTGCTCGTGTTTTCACCAAAGAGGACCATATCTGACTGGATTGCTAATAAACTTCAACTATAATGGGTCCTTCGACAATCGTTTTTTAATGTTTACTTCAACAGAGCTGCGTTTCTTTTCTTCTTCTTTCCTACCCCTTCGTCATCCGCGTAGACTAATACGACGTCTAGGACAATTATTGAGAAGGATTTTCCGGGGAGGTGAATTTCACTTCTATTATAGACGTTCTATATGTTATTAATGTGCTTTACGCTACTTGGCGGCTTTACACTTGCCGTGCGACGTAATATACTGTTATAATAAAGTCGACGACAAAATATAAAATCTGCCGAATTCTAATAGATTTACCATAGATTCGCCGGTAAGAAATTGTTATCGTTAGGTACGGTGAGCGGCAGTTGAAATTCCAATAATTGAATTCTTACGGCACATTCTGCCGACATTCATTGTCGGCGGGAAAAAGTTTTCTAAAAGCTTGGACAAAGTATTTCGATGACTAATTTGACATTAAACAACCGCTTCAATAAGAGAACTTTGAAAACGTTTGCGCGAAATTTCATAATCAAAATTAGAACGTTGCGGTTTTCATGTTGCACATTTTCAGTTTACTTTTTTCCTTCCAATTTAAACTTTTCTCTTGTATAACTACAGGTCATGGTTTTTTATTGATCGCAGTTGTCCATGTGTATGCTGAGAAAATCAAATAGTAGAACTTTTTCAATGGTAAATTACACTACATTAATACTAAAGCGGTACACTTTACCAATTAAATTGTGTACTTTACTATTTGAGTAGTAACTTTTACACTTTCGTTTTCTAAGTGTAGTTTTAAATACATTGAATAATATTATTCTTCAAATAATATTTACTTCGGTGCTGGTTAAAATTAAATGTCTATTTTATAGAGCAGATAGTAATTGTTTTAATAAATGGCATTATCATTGTTAGTAACAACATTTTCTCTATTGTTTTGAAGTTGTTCGTACACATGATGTATTAGACAAAACGTTAGTGGAAATTCCGCAAATCTCTGAGTTTACTCTTCAAATCGTAAAATTAACGAACTAGGTCGTCAAATGAAACAAGCATTCGAATAATATAAAGACGCGCATGCGTAATTTTCAAGCTCTGACAAACAGTCTTAATGTTGAAGTATCTTCTCAAAGTTTACCTCACAGTATTATTACATTTATTTATTTTTTTAAATTATAGCCGAATTTCAAATTCACTTTCGCTTTCGAAAAAGCAGAATTATTTGGTTTTTCCTTATATTTTAAAAATTTATATAGAATATGTAGTTATGTTTCTATATCCTTTTTTTTTAATATTTTGTTTGTTTCATTGTAAAAGCATCCACCTTATATAGCACGTTGACTGACGTAGGAAATTCATTGCATCATATAATTAGCACATAAAAAGTACATAATTATAATATAATTGCAATTATTCAAAGGTGCTGCGTCAGCATCCTACTCGTAAAATCATATCTGCTTCTTAATTAGGGTTAAATAATACACGCCTATTTCCTGCGATGAAGCTATAAAAAGACAATAAACTTATTAATACAAATACGAAAAATACCTTATTTTTTTTTTCCTTTTTTTTTTTGTATATTATTACATTTGACGATAGTCAATCATCAAAGTAAGCTTCTTTTTCTATCTATAACTCTTTAAATAATTGTATATAAGTGAGAGATTAAAATCCACAAGTCATACTTATTATTAATTACACTTTTATAACTGAAATAAATAATGGTAAATAGATGAGAGAAAGATATTCTATTTTATTTTTGTTCAAAATCGTATTCCAGTTTACATTTTTAGAAATGTTTCAACAATTAACGTTGGTAATATTCGAGAATTAAAAAAAATTGTGTTTATGTTTGTGTTTATGTTATTATGTTTTTTTTTTTTTTTTTTTTTTTCGAAAAATCCCATGCTCGCGTGATTTATCTTTATGAAATCGATATTATCGATAGAATTGAATCCAAAGTAATATAAAAGCAATAATTTGCCGAAAATTCCCGGAAAGCAACGTTGAAATTACGGAATTGTGTGAATGAATTTCGAGAACGTGTTGCCAAATTTTTGTATTAACTGTAATTTAAAGGAGGAGCATTTTAAAATGCTTATTTATAACAAAATCAAGTGATTTGTTTATGATAAAAATGAACGCTACTGTCGAGACGTTGTTTATGTTATGCTCTATGAATATAAAATCTGCTCTATTGTTTGCCTGGGGGATGAGAGCAGCTCATTACATAGTATTCACGTAATTTTCAGTCGAGAGTTTCTCTCATTAGAGACGTTGGAATATCTTACTAAGTAACCACGAGTGTCGCGAGCGACTCGGAACATTTTTACACGAGGCGGTGTATTAATACACACGCGGAAAGCTCGCGGAGAAAAGAATGAATGGGAACCCAGACAAAACAGAGTAGCATCCTGAACGGGCTACCTGACTGGAGGCAAATGTCACCGTATTTTCTTAGCTTCAAGGCGGTGAAATGTGGCAAGATATGTCGCAATAAAAAATGCTGTGTTTTCCTTCGAAACAATTTTTTAATTATCTGTATACATCTTTCATAATTTATAACTGGGAATCTGCAAAATTGTTTCAATAAGCTGTTAAAAGCTCGTCTCCGAAAAAAATGTGATGATGCTGACGAGAGGAAAGAAACAATGTGCAAATTGCGGACGTACGTCCGACGAGGATATATATTTGATGTGGATATCTTATGGAAACGCCGTTTGTGTGGAATAGTTTCAAGAGAAAGTCAACAAAGAATTCAATTCCGGTGCACTGGCTGACGGAAAAAGTCAGCAGTTACTACTCACGAGTAGAGGTACATAAGAATACGGTCATAGACCTTTTTAGTGACCACGAAAGACGGCATTACCAAAAGAATCCCGGCTTATCCCCGCGTTATTGTTACTACTACATTCAAATTGCAATCGAGTCAGCTCCATTGTGCAGCGCCACGCGAACAGTTAAAGTAATCTTTACAACTCGAATATTATTTTATTGTGAAAACAAACGTAAATTTCCGCGCGAGCTTCGCATTATCATGCGCCGCGCACGCTTCTAATGCGAGCAATTTAAACATGCAAATCCATTTCTAACGTATTCCGGATCATTCGGGAACGCCGGCAACTTGCAAGCCAGCGTGATTTTACAATGGAGCGTAATTTGGAAATAAAGTCGAAGCCGAAACGTGGCGTACGATAAAACGGCAACAGTAAAATAATCAATTGCCGGTACGACGTAATGTTATAATAATCGCAACAAAGGTGGTTAATAACGAAATTATTCAAAAATTCGCTTAGAAAATTACGCAGGCAGCAGCAGCCGCTCTCGTATGTCACCGTTTAAACTTTTTAATTAAATTACGTAAGTCTGTTTGGAATTTCAATAATGTTACTTATAATATTATTCGCCGGTATCATATTTTTGTGTCGAAAGTTCAATAAGTATTGAACAAACACCCGCGCCAAGCGGTTATTAGTTTACGCTGACATTATTAATTCAGCTGAGACGAGATATTTGTTTATTGCAACGTTGCGGAAATTGTAACGAACCAATGCGACGTAATCATATTTTCTTTACACCCAAGCATCGCCTCCAGACACGATTCTGTCACGCATTTTAGAAGCTCTATCATTACCGAAATTATTCGCACAGTCCTATCCTGCAGTTCTTGTATCCTATTCTGCACGCAAAGCTATCATCAAATCCGTGCTCCCGCGCTAGACAATACTAACTCGCGAAATTAAATTTCGTTAGTACCGAACTGGTTCGTGCTTTTTTCCATATCTTCATTAGAATATCTAATTCCCATGATACATTTTACTTGCCAGTGCAAACGTTGGCAAATTTTGTTAAATTCATATCTCGGGAGAAAAGAAACAATGTTAACTTGGATGAGACATTTTTGAGTTAAACAGAGAATTATAAAACATGAAAAAATTTTAATTTCACCGTAAATCTTTGTTTTACAGTGTCAGCAATGAATTGATATATCCTTTTGTATTCGACATTTTACAGTTTAATTTTTTTCAGTTATACTATTATAACGCAATACAACAAAAAAGCATATTCTAAGTGGGCAGTTAGCAAGGTAATTGTTGCGCACAGTAGGTGTCTAGTCCTTAGCACCTTCGGCGATACGGTGAAGCGCAGGAGGATTTTGAGGGTAAGGTTAGCCGGGGTGTTCGGGCTAATTCGGATTTCCGTCGCCTTAATCTCCTCTAGTACGTTCATGACCTGTTCAGAATCCACTAAATAGTCGTCTTGACCCGGCGGCCCCGCCACACAAGCCGAGTAGTCGAGAGAAAACTAGACAACCAGTTCGGCAAGATCCCCTAATCTCCGGCGAGATTCGATCGTGTTTCGCGTGGAAATTCGAATTGCCGCGCGCGAGTTTCCAAGACATCATGTTGACCTATCAAACGCCGCCATCCCGGTCGATCCTGTCAATTGTCACTGATAAAATATTCGCATAAAATATCGACTTCGTGCGAAAAACGTTTCTGATTATACTGCTCGCAGAAATTCGGGACGTTTCGGAAATAAGCGATATAAAAGTATGATATGTTTACATACATGTATACATATTTGGAAGCGAAATTTGAGGTATTGTATAAATTGACTAAAAATATTTTTGATTTATTACAAAATAGTCGACAAAAATACTGCAAAAAGATAATCCAAAAACAGTGTTTTACAAAAAGAAACATTTCTGATTGTATACTTGTTAAAAAATTCTGGAATAAATGATTTTATTTAGAAGAAATATCTTTATTTGTATATTTATTTACATGTATAAAACTATTTCGTCATATTTTTATTTGAATAGAAATGGGAAAATCAGTAACAATTTCCGTAATACATTGCACAAACTTGATTACGTGAATTTTCATACGATTCATGAATAATTGTATACAATAGAATCCGCGTTTGTATTATTCAATCGTTATCGTTAAACCTTCAATTAACATTAAATATCTTTTTTACAGCATAATACTTGTGAAATCGATAAAAATTATTTGTTACTTTAATGATACAAGTGTTTCCAATAAGTTTTACACTCATTGAAATTCAACTAATCTAAATTATTCGAGAGCACCGTTTTAATTTGTATTAACATAGGCGGCTCACCGAAAAAAAAAAACCTTAAAAAGCGCAGTTTTGTTCTTACCACTAAAGATATGTTTCGCTTTTTAGTAATATCGTTTACAATTTGATTCCAGTGCATTAAATTTCAATTTACGTGTATGATTAAAGCAGTGTACATTAATATTCAAATAAAATTACTTGATACTAAATTTGAGGTTACCTCGCTGGACACAATTATCGCAGCGTGGCCTTAAGAGTGAACCTAATGCAGAAAAGAAATCACGTGAATAATTCAGATTATTTACCTTCGTTGCAGCGTAAATAATTATAAATGCAACGTTTCATTTCTTTTGCCTTTTTTTTTCGCAACATAATGCACAAAGCCTGTTATTTCTACTATCTAAATCAGTGATTGCAAGTTGCCGAAACAATCTTAACGATATTAGCAACGCGTATCCACCGTTTTTGCCCCAACCAATTTCGCTTCAATTTTCTCCGCCGGGGCACGGAATTAGCTGTTCATTCAATTTTATCAATCTAGCCGCAAGTTTGAATGTGCGTTACACAAATTGTTATGCCCGTGAAGTGACGTTAAAATCACGGTCGCGGCGGCCAGTTATTATACAGCAAGTTTGCCGTCGGGCCGACAATGCGGCGCAACGATGAAATCCACTTTATTTCGCCGCCGAGGACGTTGACCTCGCGAGACTTGGAGCAAGCGACGTATCAATTGTATCATTATAATGTTAACCATCTTCCTGCTAACAATGGCTAGTAGACGGTACTGAAACTCGAGCAATTCTCCCTCAGATTGTATCGTGTTATAT
>JABFOV010004970.1:0-12921 GCA_022817685.1 Aradophagus sp. ZL-2020
AAGAGGTTGAGGCCTGGGACAAGAAGCAGAAGAACGACGCATGGCACAAGCAAGAGGATTACACATGAATCAAACGGCTTAAGTGGATGGAGAAAAAGAATATCTTTAGTAGACTGCTTGAGCGAAGTAGATAGGCGGCATTTAGTAGCGGTAAAGTTAAATCATATTTTGGTACGTTTATTGTTTTTTTTTGACAGTCTACGGCCATTTTTTTTTTTTTTTTTTTTTTTTTTTTTTTTATTAACAAAAACTTGTATGCTGCTTAGAAACGTTATTGCAATTCTTTAAAAGGAATTAAACAGAAGCCGAAATGAAGAAGCTTAATTCTAAATCAAATCGACACCTCAACACGTTCATCAAGAAGCTCCCTAACTTCGGACCTTTTTCTTTCTCCGAAGTTACTTTAGAATGGCGGAGAAATTGATTCAATAGTTTGCCACTTCATTTAAGAGATACGTTCGAGTCTTCGCAACCGGATCGAAAAATATTTTGATCGCTAAACGGCGCCATTCGAAGTCATCAGGTGTTCGAGGCGCGGGCGAGAAATAAAGAAAACGAGACGCCCCGATAAGACGAGCCGGAAAACCGTTCGCTTTGGCGCCTTCCGCTCGCAAAAACTGCTCGTAGGACGTGAGCCGACTGGCGAAATAGACCGACGAAAGACCGACATTTTGGCAGACCTGCCATCCTTTTGCGTTGGCGAACCTCAGTACATGATTCCTCTACCGACATTTCGTAAACAAATATATCGTAAATTTTATCTAATGTTTTCATTCCTTTGAACGTTAAGGTTATTCCTAGTTTCCTCGGTACATTAAGATGTTTCTGACAATTTGTTGTCACAAGTCAGTCAACGTGATAGGTAAAATGCATTTTAAATATTGTTACGAGCAAGTATAACAGATCGATTGATTTTTAATTTTTTATTGTGTTTGACTCTAAAATTTGAAAATACTTAAATTTTCATGGAGCAATATATTCTGCAAAATATATACTGCTACAATTGAAAAACGTACAAAATGTACAGTAAGCTACCAATATTTAGAATAAGATTCATAATTTTTTTGTCTATTGCAGAAAAAAAATGCAAAGTGTAGCACACTCTACGTTTTGAGTATATTTTATATCTTTATAAGTATATTTTACTTTATTTAATTTAAACAAAAAAGGTCGTCTCATTTTGCACATTTTTTTAGTAAGCTTAAATTCATTGATAAAAAAAGAAAAGAAAGAATGTGACCAACTTTGCTCACATTAAATAAATGATATAAAAATTTATATCCCTAGTCTATTTTTCTTCAAGTTATTTTCAGCTCTGACAATATTTAATCTCAACGTTAATTCCTATGATTCACATATCCTTTTTTTCTTCTACAAGTCGTTAAATTGTACCCGATTGTTTCGCTGTGATGTTTGTCGAATATCAAGTTCCATAAGGCACCTCTTCCCCTGTGTTATTTTAGTAACAAGGAAGTCTTGCTTATTTTAAATGGTAACATAAAAGAATCGTCGTTCGCGTTCTTTGTTTGGAAACGTTGCCGACTATGTGAGACGAATACACATCGGAACGCAAATACACGCACACGCGCCGCTCCGAGCTGAAATCTCGAGTTACATGTCTTTATTACACGATACGGATTGTTATTACCGACAGTTTCGTGCGATCGCTATCATCCTCGGACGATAATCAAGACGCTAAATGACATTGGATCGCGACTTATTTTCATGGTCCCCTCGGTGATCTTATTGCCATCATAGCGGCGTCGACTTGCCGGCATTCAATACAACAACCATCCTTTTGCAAAGCGAACAAAGTCGTTTCATTATTCCAACTCCGTTGTACTTGCGCTATTTAGTATGTCATCTCGAGCGTCCTTCTTTTTATCTACCTTGTTTCATCGTGTAGTCTTTATTCGTGACTTTGATTTGAGTTATGACGGGGAATCTCGAGGCACCGATCGTCGGGAAAAAGTCGATAAAACTCGGTGAACAAGGCAAAAGAGGTCTTACACATTCACGGGAAAATCGGCCGAGACGTTTTAGTGGAAAACGGCCCGAATATCAATCTTCGAGTGAACTTGGATCGAGAAAATCGCAAAGAATGCAAATTGCGAGAAAACGACGAGGATGGATTTCAGAGCTCAGTCAGATTTCGAATAATCCAAGCACGAGTCCAAGCAACGCTCAACTCTAACGTGATCTGACAATCAACTCGAGAGTTATCTTCTTCTCTCGTATTCGCGAGAGCGTAAGTCACGCGCTTTACCTACCCCGGTGCAGATTAGTTCCCGAGATTACTCTCTCGGTTATCTTCGGAGATACTTCCGGTAATGATATCCAGCTGGCTTCGGGTGTGTTTGCACTTTGTCAATTATTGCATTTCATTATTTTTCGATATATGCACTGCGAAAAATTAATATGTTGCAGCGGCATTAAAAATAAGGCTGCTACAGAATGCCATGCAGAATTTACTTGGTGTTAAGAAATGTAATACGTTACCATTACCGTTACTTTCTTTCAAAAGTAACGCGTTATTTTTGCATTGGAAAAAAAGGGAAGTAACTTCACAATTTCTAATATTACGGCGTTATTTTCGAAATAAATAAATCGAGAATAAATGTACTTTCTTCTTGATGAATGTAGGAAAATGAATTATTATCAATAATAGATCATCTTTGTTTCGTGCATTTTTGCTGAAACTATATTTGCAAAATTAAAAGTGTACACACATTTACGTTTGACAGAATTCCCTTCTTTAATTGCCAAGGCGTGAAATAAATTGTCCGACCCTGGAAACAGCTCGTCGACAATTCATCACTGTCATAAAATTTCTTATTTACAAATTGAGATAGTTGTTTTATAATAACCTTGCGTGTGAGTTGTTAAAGGAGATAAAAAATACTGCTGCAGATGTGGAGCGAAAAACTGTCGGTTTCAACTTAAAAGGGAGGCAGGAAAAACCATGGACTTTACTCAATCAACAACGATGTCCGTTGTTCGTCGTGGCGCGGGAAATCGACTCCGTTGTAAACGAACGGTTAATAGAATCAAAATACAAAAAAAACATTTGCACGCAGTTTGGAGAATATTTTTGCATTACGTTATAACTATGTCACTGTTTACTCTCCGGATTAATTCATTATTAAATTCAGCCCTCATGAAATTTTTTCTCAAGTTTACCAAGACAGTTGATCGAAAATTGGATCATTTTCACTAGGAAAAGCGCGAAGAAATTCGCGAGAATCGCATCTCGTTTCCGGGCTTAACAAATGTTTCGGTCGTATTCCGAAGAGAGATCATTAAGATTTAGGCATAAGGGCGTAGTTCTGAGCTGTTGCGTTGCTCATTAGAAAGCATAGCTTCGTCTGGGATTAAACTTTGAGAAAGGACTCAGCGCAGTAAATCCTCTAATACCCAAATACCTTGGCCAGGCTCTGCATAAAGCACCAAGGGATTCTTCGCACACTGCGTCTGTTGCTTTCGCAACCACCACTTGTCTTTGTCGTGTATTTTGAAAAAAACGCCGAAAAATCTGAAACGTCGGCATAGCCAAAGTTAATTAAAGCCCATGACTCACGTCTTTCCCGCTGAATTGCAGTCAACGCCTATCCGTGAAAATCGCAGCTGCACATTGGAATTATAACGATTCGCAATAGGAGAAAAAATGTCTATTAACCGTCGGCATTGATTATCGAGTTACAGTACTCGGAAGTGCGAAAATTGTTGCAGCCATCTTGACAATCCGGAGGACGAGTGAAGCGGCAATCTGCATTTGCTCGATCAATCACTGTTTCCTTGGATTATTAATCAGGACTTCAACAGCTGCGGATTTAAAGGATTTAAATTCTAATACTATGAACAGAGATTGATTTTGAGGCATATATAATTCAATTGAGTTGCAAACGCAGATATTACATTAATCAAAATTTAAAATCTGGGGCTGTTTTTAATATTCCAATTAGTTAGGTTCGTTGAATTGAAAACATAATTTTAAATACTTCGTCAAGTATCTGAATTTTGATGATTAAATAGTTGATGTTTGAAGTTAATAAAAAACATTGAGAACTCTAAGAGATTCCGTCTTTTAGTTTTTTTTTCTTTTTATGAAAAAGTAATTCTTCAATCTATAAAATTTCTAAACTAAGTGAAAAATCAGTTAAAATTACAGTTGTTTCACATCGAAAACAAACATTTAAACGAACCATTAACTGCAAGGATGTCATAAAATATGTGTATTACTTAATGACCGTTTCCCATTGCAACCAATTATCAAATTACAAGTTTCCAAAGCCATTCCGAAGATTATCGCTCGATCGTACACATCTAAATCAGTATTTAAATAGCTTCTGCCCAATACATCCTTGAACACTGGGAGAAAAAGAAAAAAAATATATAATGTTACGGCGAATCAAGCATTGCTATCGCACACGTAATAGCGCAACCGCGCGTAAGGATTGTGCACGTTCGTTTTATTTGAATTTGCGTGTTGCCACTCGTTCAGTGACGTGTAATTTGCAACTCCATTTCGAGCGACAGGTTTGCCTTGAATGCGGCACCCATCAAGTAAAGAAGTTGACGTACCTATGTTAAAACTCTTTTGTGGATTGATGAAGACCGTCTTTGTCATTATCAGCATGTCTAAACAACGGCTCATGTCTATCGTACAACGAAAACAATATTCGCGTTTTTGCGATCGGATATGATAAAAGAAATGATATTTCAATCGAGTCGTCAATTTTGTTTTTCGTGTTTTGACTTGTAAAGTTCACTTTTCGAAAATTACGTTCGCTTAAAAAAGATCGTCACGACATCAAGTAACAGAGAAAAATTATAATCAAAAAATCAATGAATAGTTAAAAAAAATGGAAAAACTAAAAAAAGTTACTACATACTGTAGTTAAGTTTACATTAATATAATAATATTTTCAATCTTAATATTTGCAGTAATATTTACAATATTATATCGTAAATATCTTACATTTTTCAGTTATGTTAAATTTTTTATCAGTACGTTGTTTAAATTTTGTTTGTTTTTTTATTTATTATAATTTATGTATTATTTTATATCTACCGGAATTCATTAAAATCTAACTTGATGTATAAAACGTTATAATACTTCCCGCAATCATTTAGTAGCCGGACAATCGAGGAAAGGTGTCGCGGTTGCGCTCAGGTTACATCGTTTGGAGTTAATAACAATCTGCAGTCGAGCGCCGATTAACGAGCATTGTTAAATGATGGAAATTTATAAGCGATACTGATCGCAAAGGAAGTGTTGATGCCGGAGGCGTTAACAATGCGTGTTTAGACGTTTGCTTAATAATCAGTCTCACGATCCGCGAGTATTTTAAATTGCTTGTTTGAGAAATAATATTTACTGGTTGAGAAGTTTATCAAATAGAAATCGTTGAGATTCTTAAACGACAAAGTGGCATTAAGTTTATTGCAGGGAATTTTTTTTTTTTTTTTCAATTTCACATCATAATTTTCTCTTGAATAGTTTTTTAACATTTTTAAAATAAAATAAATAATTGAAGAAAAAGTATGAATTACTTCTCTTATAATAAACTTTTGTATTCAAAAGGTGTTATTGAAAATGTTCCTAAATTAAATTTTATTACTTAATAATAATAAATTACATTTGACATTTCAGTAATCAATTTGACTATCGCAAGTGCAATATAAAACTTAAAAGTACGATATTTACTATATTTAATACATAAAAGAACTAGTAAAATAATTTTAAAATTAATATATATTACTATTAATAAATACTTAAAATATTTAATAGATATTAGAAAAAAATTAATATTAAATCATATTATTTTTCCATAATTTGTTCATTTATGAAACGATACCGGAAAATGATAACTTTAACACATTTTTCAATGTAAATAATCTTTTTATACAGATTTAAATATCAGTACTCATTCATTTATTCGAATGTAACGAATGAATTAAATAACACCTTTTTCAATAATGTCAAACAACATCCGTCCGTCGAATTTATACAACCAAGTAACATATATTATTGACAAAAACCGTAATAAATATTCTTGTACACATTTGTCACAAGCTCAACATATCTGCCGTCGATTAAATAGCGACTCAAAATTTGCTCGAAGCCAACGGGAATTCGTCCTACAATGCGTCATCATTAATCAAAACACCTTGCTCAACAAGCCTTACCCTAGAAAATACGAAGCACTCTTTTGCAGAGAAAAATGAATATGTTCCAGCAGCATCAAAAATAAAACTAAAAATATCATAAAAAGTTTCCTCAGTGACTATACTGCGTATTTTTTCCAGATATTGGAACTTACTAAAACGTGACGCGTTACCCTTTCGGTTATTTTTAAAAGTCAGGCATTATCATAAACTTTTGAAGAAAGGAAGTAACGTGAATGTTGTTTTAAGTCAATAAACGTAACGTTTTTTAATAAAAGGTTACTTGTATCAGTCTTACTTCCAGTGTCTTATGCTGCTACACATTTTTTCCTCGCCATGTTCAGTCTGCGATCACAATTGTAACATATCCCCAAAGCAGTAAATCTCTTTTAACGGCTCTTCACAAATATCAAAATGACTCTCATTACGCTCGACCCGGTCTTTGTCCTTTCACCCCATTCCGAAGAAAAGAGTCGAAGAAAAAGCTGTCGGTCGTGCTAAGCAAGATCCAACGCACGACTTGCTATCAGCGTGATCAATGCTCCATCGTGGAACCTAATCGCGCCACTTCTTAGACCCCATTACCATCCGAGGCAAAGAATAATCTCGAGTGAACGTAACATCTCTTGTCATATTTCCTCCACCGACAGACGTCGAATCGATCGCATAATGCTCTCTTTGATTCGCGCCGAGGTCAAGGTACGGCTTTTTCGCGTGACGTCACGTTTGCTGCGCGAATTATGATAAAAAAATGGAGAGCCGAAAAACGGGGTGGGAGCGACGCGTCTTAATCGCCGTCGAGACGACGATGAGTGAGTGGAAATGTATTTGGAAAACGAGAAGTCTATTTCAGCTAAGCCGCACAAAGAAGCGCGCCGAAGCCGTCAGGCGAAAGCCGGCGCAGCTGCTGCAGTTGCGAATTAATTTCGGTGGCCGGCGGATGGTGGTTTTGGCCGCGCGCCACAGTAACTCCTGGCACATTTACCATAGTTCGCAATGAAGAAGGACGAGGTGAGGAAGACGACATCGAGAAAGTATCACTTGCTCGGGACTGTTCGCGTTCCGCCATTTACATAGAATACGTAGTTTTAGAATGAGGACAAATCCGCGGTCGGGGGAATACAAATCGACTAGTCGAACAGGCCGTCCAAGAAGTTGCAGATAAGGGAATTCATTCAGGAAAATGGATCGGAGGGAACGATAGTTACGATTCTATCTTGGCCAATTTTTTTTTCCTTGCTTTTGTTCTTCGTCTTTGTTGCTTTTTGAGATGAATATACGTTTGGAGGTAACGAACCCGTGTAAGAAATGTTTGTAATAGTTATGAGGAATCGATCTGTTACACTGAAAAAGAAATTGTATGCATTATTTTCCTAAATTTGAAAAAACATTTTCTATTAAGCAAAATTTAACATTTTGTTAATGAAATTCCAGATGATTAGTTTGATAAAATTATAAAAAATTACTGTCATTAGCTTCAGTCAATTTTTTTTTGTAGTCTAGTTTACCTTTAATTATTAAATCTTGTTGGTTAAATCAATTTTAGTAAATGAGTTGTTAATATTGATTTAACGAAGCATATTTGCCAAACTAACAAATCACGTTCCCGCGCATAAATCAAGTCTGTATTTAACTGCTTACATAAGTATACATCTAATGAATCATTTCCGTTATCTTCATCGAAAGTGCGACTCGAGAAATATTCATTTGTCACTTTAAAGGCTTAGAGAAATATGTTAGATGGTTTTAAAATTTTACAAAATTAGACTAAGAAAACAAAATAGTAAAAATTATTACTTAATAGGCAAAATGTATTATTTAAAAATGGTAAAACCAGTACAGTTTTACCATCTGATTGGTAAGTTTTTGTTCTCTCATTTCATAGATAACAAGATTTTCGTTAAGGAGGAATTGAGTGATGGAAAAATATTATAATTTTGATAAATCTGATTACAAAATATCAAACTTCGCCTTCTATTCATAACAATATAACTTATGGTGATAATGATTATTATTACTATAATTTGTGTATATTTTTTTAAAATTTTGTCCTTTTGCCAATTTTTTCAGAATCTATTTTAGTCAAAAACAATTCTTTAAATTCAATACAAATTTCGTGAACATTATTCTTAATGTACTGTTAACCTAATAATATGAAGCATAATTTTACAAAAAAGAAAAGACACTGTCATAATGAAAGACGATCAAACCAGCTTCGTATTTTAAATAAGAAAAGAATGCACGTTCGTGAAAAAAAAAAAGGGTAAAAAAAGAGAAAAAAAACTTAGCGGTCGAATGAAATATATCAGCGATCAGGATGAAAAAATATAACTCCAGAAAGGGTAGCGGACAAAACGGCGAGCGAAAATTTAAGAGATTCGGAAACTGCGGAAGATTCTCGTTCCTTTTGCGCAGCGAGACTTTCGGGCGAACGGCAAAGCCCGCCGAATTATGCGGTTACGAGTGAATGCTTAATCAAGCGAATAAATAATTAAACAGCAACGTACGACGCACGATGAATATAACGTGAAATCGTGACCCTACTAGGAGCCTCGAGTCGCAACTCTTAAATTGAGCCTGGCGCATAGCCAGCGCTGAGAAATCGTATCGAACATCTTTGACATTTCGGTAAACTTTCCGTACACTTTTTTGAAATTCACATCCCTTTTGTGCGAATCATCTATGAACCAATGGTCTTGATTTTCATTAACCGAACAGTAGCCTTGATCTAGTTTTGATGATCAAAAGATGCAACAAATCGAACTTGGCGACATCAAACTAATAATTTTCATTCCGTTTAATTTTTTTAATTCACTTCGTAATAATATATTGTGAAAAAATCTAATTTCAACGGTCGTCTACATAATATCTCTCAAATCCAATGTCAAACATCCGTATCAAATCGTCGAACCCACAAACCACTTCCCAATCCAACCAACCACAACCGTCCAGTCCCACTGGACACTACTACTGAAACGGAAACAAACGGCAGACGAAAAAGTATAACGGTTTCAGTGCAACATTAATTCATAGTCTTCATTCACCGATTTTCGAAACAAGGTCATATCTTCCAAATCTAAGGTCAAACACCCGTAATAAATCGCCGAACCCACAAACCACTTCCCACTTCCCAATTCATCTAACCACAACCCCCTAGTCCCACCGGACTCCCCGATTTAAACGAAAACAAACGTCGGACGAAAAACCATAACGGTCGGAGGTTAATTATTTTCCTCGCAACAACGTCGTCGTCCGTGGAATGGCCGGACAAAAGCCGCATAATTGTGCCGGTCATCCAGAGGGAAAAAGGAAAAAGGAGCCGAAGCGTGGCGCGGGCGTACGAACGGCACGTTTAATGGCAACGCAATTATATTTATTAACCTCCCGATTAAAGCCCCGGATAGCGTGGCATTAAAATAACTGGATTAAGCGTGTAACGTCCGCGCAATTGAAGGCGTCGTCGGACAATACTTATTCGTCGTAGCTCCAACGAGCTCGAATTCCGCTTTGTCGATCAGTGTAAAACGAACGAACGCGCTATTAGAGATAACGTTATTATCGGGATGATTCAAACTTTCGCAATCTAGCGCGCGAACCCGTCACAAACATACCAGTCGAACCGAGACAAAGCCAAGAGCAAACAGCGCCGCGCCGAAAGTCAAAACCACGGGGGAATTTCGCAACGAGAATTTCCCCGGTTATTCACGGTTGAGAAAACAGCGCTCTCGCGGTATTTTCACCAAGACGCGCCGCGGCTTATATTGGTTGTGAATTCCCGAGTCTCCGACTGTCTCGAAAGCCGAAATCGCGACCCCTTGAAATCGCGAGTCTCTAATAATTTTTTTCTTTTTTATTCTTTTTTTTGTTTCGTTTCTTTTTTATCGTCACTTTGAAATTACGTTGCGCTCGTATCAATTTGCTTAATTAACCTTTCAGTTATTACTCAGTGCCGATGAATCTTGTCGCGATGGTTAACGTATACATTAAGGACTGTAAATGAAAAATAGTGTATACCTGTTTAGATTGGAAATGTAATTCCTGAACTAAAAAGATATCGTAATTAAAAGATTAATTATACGTGTTAAAGTTTCGTTTGAACTGTTTGCGAATTAAAATTGTTTGATTTTAATGAAAATTTTCTGTTCAAGAAAAAATTTGTTCAGTTGGTTGCATTTAGTAAAAGTAAAGAGTGGGTAGGGTCATTAGAGAAATTAACTGATAATTTATAAATTTACAAGTATTTTTGCACTGAAATTTTTTGTTAGAAATGGCCGTCACTTGAAAGGGACAATTTTAAAATCTGTCACCGAGTGTAAAATTATCTTTAATAAAATTTATACATGAATGATGAAATTCCTAAATTTGATTAATATATATACTCAAAGTATTATCACGTCGAGCACTATTAGATATTAAACAGACTAAGCTTTTACGGTTGAATATTTCAATATTTTATATTTCGTCAATCTCATTGAAATGTTATTAAAATTAAAGTGCGGTCTTCATTAAAAAAATTCCGTCACATTCAATTTTAGTTCGTGTACAAATTTTAATAAAAAATTACGTATAAAATCATCTACAAAAATGCCGAACTATTAACTTTTTAATTAATATGAAATTTGCAATTCAAACAGCTAAAATGTATTCGGTTTTCAATTAAAATTATTAGCTCCTCAATTCATAACACCAAAATGTCTCATTAAATTTTCGCGCGCTATAACAATTTATTTGTCAACCGTATTACTAATGCAAATGACCAGGGTTTTCGGAATTCGTACGGTTTATTCGTCCTACTTATCAATGTAGCATTTAAAAACCGACAGTATTAATAAGCTCAGAACTCGGGCAGCATAATTGTTTAATCCACCATAATTAAGCAATGTGGCGTTTCCACGTAATTAGATCGTGGAAATTTGATATTCTAATAGCAACGTTAGATGCTTAGAAACGTGATCTCATTCTGACTCGCTTTGCTAGAAAACATGCTCGATTAAACGTCGTTTTTTCAACCCATTTTTTTTCAACCACTACAAGATTGTACGCAGAATTGTTACGAGTACCTTACGTAATCGGATGTCGTTTTAATCGCTCGCCGTATCGAAAATAATATCGGCCATTCTTGCGCGATAAAAATGAAATTTCCCGTGAATTATTCATCACCGTGCGCGCCGTTGTGAGTTTCGCGAGAAATCATTACAAAGCCATTTACCGTATTTACGACGCACACGATATTTCAAAGTTTTTAAAAAATGCCCTCGCGCAAACTCAAGCGGCGTATTGCCGGTCCCGCGGGACGGCATCGCCGGTTTTTCAAATTTACTTCACCGTATTTGCCGAGAGAATTTCGTCTTGAATTACATTTAGA
Organism: Aradophagus sp. ZL-2020; assembly: GCA_022817685.1. Classification (NCBI taxonomy): domain Eukaryota; kingdom Metazoa; phylum Arthropoda; class Insecta; order Hymenoptera; family Scelionidae; genus Aradophagus; species Aradophagus sp. ZL-2020. The sequence continues at coordinate 11,534 of JABFOV010004970.1, forward strand.
CTCGAACGTTATATTTTCCACTTCTTCGTTCTAACGCATAACCCCAGCGAGCACTGAAATAAAAGATTTTGTTAAAATGTGGCCCACGTCTAAAACTCAAAATAACCGGCATATAAATTTCACGATTTAGGGGAAGTATTTCAAAGTTAGATTTCAGAAGGGCAACAATAAAACCACGGAGATTCGTTTGAGTTTCATTGTGCGGCATCGTTTCATTGTGAATTTAAAATTGTTTCAGTCAAAAAATAATGTCTAATCGTTCTCATTAATTGACTTATTAAATCAATTGATACTGTACAAAAATAAATCACACACACATAAAACGAACTCAATGGCATATCTCTACGTTACCGGTATTTGAAACATTTTTATTGAAAATTATAATAATTAAAGTTAACATCAAAAAGTGAACAGAACGGTATTCTATAAAATTGTGCTTGATTACACCCAAAAAACATAATTTTTTAACTAATATAATAAAAATAAATTTATTGCAAAAAATTTAATACAAAATTGTACTGTTTTATTTTAACATTTTTAGAAATTATTTTTATGCAATCAACAATAATTCTCGTGAATCTTCAAAAGTTTCGTTAAAAAATTTTAAGACAAAATAATGAAACCATCCTTTATCCTTCCTCTTGTAAAAGTATTTCAAGTTTAAAATTTTGAGAAAAATGTCGCTCTTCTTTAGAAAAAAGAAAAAATAAAGAACATGCTCTTCTTGTAAAATGTATATCACCCTTTCTTCCATTTTCGGAGAACTCGGATTTTTTTACCACGACAGCGTCTCGATAAAAATGTAACTGTGAATGAAACAATCTTTCGAGTCTTCGGAGTTCAATGTACAGACGGTGTTTTGCTCGTCGCGAGAAACTGACATTATTCGGACAGAGCGACCTGGCTGGTGTGATGTCGCGCGTGTGGCTGCGCACGTGAATGTATGTATGTGGGAATGCACTTCAGACGGTTCAGACATTTGCGTCGCTCTTACTTGCTCGTGGAAGATAGATGAGCGACGTTTTGTCGCATTTTGCGAATTCACTTAAAGATCCGTGCGATTCCGCAAAACAAAATCGTTCATCTGGATTTGCTTCCCGCGTTGCTTCGTAAGTCCCCGCGCGGAAAAAATCAATCTGGCAATGATTTGGCAAGGAATCTGGCCCATACTAATTGCCTGACGAAATCCGTCTGGCATTCGTACGGCAAGTAGTATGGCAGTTGTCTAGCAACATATCTGGCGAAAGTCTGGATTTGTTCCGCGAGCCGTACTATTGAAAGATGATTTTTTTTAAATAAACAAATATTTAATTAACAAATTTTTCAATGATTATTAATTTTATGCTATTTAGGCTGTTACATATACTTACGGGAGCCTATATATATAC
>JABFOV010004971.1:0-12919 GCA_022817685.1 Aradophagus sp. ZL-2020
ATATATTATTTATAAGATTATTGAATGGAAATAGTGTGAAAAACTTGAAAAATAAAAGTGTTATTTGTTTCTATTCAGTAATTATAAATCGCAATACCTTTAAACAGCTACAAGTAAATGTCGAGGACGAGACTTACAGTATAATTAAACAACCAAACGAACTTACTTAAGTGAAGTTCGATTTTGATTATAAATAAAAATAGTCTTGTCCAAAGAGATTCCCACCTAAAAGAAATTTCCATACTCTGCGATTTATGATCTTTAAAATATAATGTCGATTTGAGGACACCAACGCGAGGGAGGTACTATGGAGGAGCCACCTAGTGGTTCCCTTCAGCGAAATTTTTGAAATATATAATGTTGTGGTAGGATTATGCAGCTAACGCTATTACAAGCAAATCTCTTCGGATGAGACTTTTCGTATAATTAATAATAATATAATGTTTTCTTAATTCTGCAGTCAAGATTTTTTTTTACTAAAACCAAAATATTTCTTTTGTCAAATATTATATAGTAAATTTGATATTGTAAAAAATAAAGTTCAGTATATAAATAACTTCGCATGCTATATATAAATAACTATAAATCAGCACTGGTTTAAACGAATGCCATTTAGAAACACAATTCTACTTACCTTAAACTCCGACAGTGATGCCATCAAGTCATCCAGTTCTTTTGTCGCATTACTCGCTGTATGACCATTTCCGATGTGGTTTCGTTTTTCGAAGTCGTAATAATGATGAGTCGTTGAATATGACTCGACTGGCTGACATTCGGTGGATGTTTCCTGAATGGTGACCTTGACTCTTTCTTCTGATGGTAAATCTCTAAATAAATCATAAAAAATAAATTTTTTATTTTTTTAATGTTATTTGATCAATTGTTTAATAACTCTGAAGAGGTTCAAATATATTGGACAAATCTTAGCAATTATTTGACAAAAAAACATAAATAAATTAGTCTCAAACAAGTAACAGAATTTGTATCATTTTTATGTTTCTTAATGGTCGCTGAGGATATGATATTGAAATTAAATAAAAAATAAAACATGATTTTGGAAATAAAATCAAATGTACGAAACAAAATATGTTTTGTTATTAATGACAAGATGAGATATTAATTGATTGAAAAAATGTTAAATTAATAGTTGAATTTGTTTACCCATTTGGCACAGCTGTACTTAATTCCTCCAGTAAAGAATCTACCGTGGGTCTAGTGGTTGACAAACTGCTTGCACAACGCATTACAGGTCCAGAGCTTTCGTCGGACATATATCGCTCTACATATAAAAAAATTAATTATTTTTCATTCAGGATTTAAAATATTAATCTATATCATCAAAAAATGCACATGTAAAGTATATAAAATGCAAAACTCAAGTGAACATTCAATTTTTACTAAAAGAACTACTACAATTCAAATTAGAATCTCATTGATTAGTATTTAAGGATAAACTGTATTTTTACAGTTTGTTATAATCTATTTAATTTTAATAAAGAACTTTAAGTATGTAATTTTTCAAATCTATGAAAATTGTATAATTATGTTTTAACATTTTATTTATGTTAAAATATTGACCTCGAGTAACAGTATGCATGTTATATCGAGAATTGCTCAGATCGTGCAGCAGCGTATCCAGTTCTGACAAATTATTATTTAAGGATGGTAATCTTTCGCCACTTTGGTCATACAAGCAGTTCCTGGCTTTCTCCGATGCTTCGATGATTTCACAGTTTTGGTAAATTGTCTGGAATAAAAATTAAAACTATTTTATAAACTGATTTAGATTCTTTTGTAAACTGTTCCAAATTCACAATACAATTTTTAAAACGCAATATACATCAAGCAATAAACGTAATGTTGGTTAATTATTTGGAAGGTGATATGAGATATATTGCTTGTTTTTTGTATTATCAAAGAGTAAATTTAATTATAGTATTTACCAAAATATTTAATTGAATGTAATTTCAAAGACAATATTATTGATTGAAGTGTTGTATGTTTCACAAATTACTGCTCTAATCAACTGGCTCACACGATTTACACTGAATGTAACACGTTTAAAATGCTGTCCTATATGTAGGCGTGCCATTGAAGTGACCGTGAATTAATTCCACAAAACAATAATTAAACTTTCAAAGATGCATAAAATTTTTGATAAACGTGGTATGTAATTTAACGTTTATGGCGTCATGATAAAAGTAATTAGTTTACATAGCATTATGACGCCATGTGATTTAATTTTCAATTATTTCATTAAATTTGATAAACTAAACATATTGAACTTCCTTTTTTGCTGATTTTTTTAAATATTATTATTATTATTATTATTATTATTATTATTATTATTATTATTGTTTCTTCTTTCTTAAATAATTGTATTACTATCTATAGAATGAATTATTTTTTAATAGATGTTTTTTCCTTTGTTTTACATTTATATTGTAATTTAAATATACTATTATTTTATGCATTCATTTGTCATACAAATAATGTCAATTCACATATATAAAGCAAAATTAATTTAATCTTATCAAAATTAAAAATTATACAACGTTAACATGCTGTAATTTGACTTCTTCGCCAACTTTATTAATTTAATTTTTGGCACTCGCCTCTACAAAATGTTTCAGTAACAGGAGTACCTCATCTATAATTACATGTGACTACGAATTTGTTTGTGAAAAACAGTTTTATTACTAAAATTAATTATCCTTTCTAAGCTCTTAATTAATATTTTATTCATTTTTTAATTTAAATTGTTTAAAATATTTAGCATACATTAACTTTTCTTTTTTGAACTCAATTTTAACTATTTTTAATTTAGATACCTTTTGTAACAACTTATAACAAACTGAACATCAATTTTTCAAAAAAAGAAAATGAAAAATATACCACAAAATATAATTTTAAACATAAAAAAATTATTATTAGTAACTGATAAATGAAAAAAATTCATTTTAAGTATAAACATATTGTAGTTTAGTATAAAATATACGTTTGTTAATAAATTAAAAAAGTCAACATGTTACCAAACATTGAAACTCAAAATACACTTACCGATTGCGACATGATTGGAGAACCTTGATTATCATATGGGACTGAAGTTGTTGTGTACGAACGAATTCCATTTAAGGATCCATAACCGGGTGTAACATTATTCGCACCCACATTGCTATCCGATGATACAGTATTTTGTAAATCAGCTAACAGAGCATCTGAAAACAATGTACCCACTTAATTCCCATTTAACATTAATATGACAATAACAATTTAATAATAAGAAAAATCACCCAATGCCTTTGCGATTTCAAATGACATAATTTCCAAAACAAAACTCAATTTTATTTTCTATAAAAAATATTCACAATAACGACTTTTTCAACACATAAAACTTTATTAATATAAATAATGTCAATCTTAATCGTTTTCAAAAATGTCTAACAATTTGCTATACAAACTTTACTTGATAATTTTATACATTTAACAACAATCAATTAAAAATTATATTTTTATAAACAATACTGATAAACAAAAAATGTTAATGAATGAAAATGTCTGCTGACATGTTACACATAATATAATCTATTTATAAGCGTTGCAAAAATACATACGCGTGTATTAATTTTTCTCGCTTCGCAAAGTGAATATAAAATTGTAATATATCACAAACAAATTGAAACTTGTTTTCAAAATAGCGCATTTATTATGAAAAGTGTTTGTTTCGACAACGATCGGAGAAATCTGCCAAATTTTAGAGGTTATACCTTGAACATGTCACTTACCTAAATCGTCCATTGTAATATGACGAGTATTCACTAATAAAAAAAAAAATAAATAAATAAAAAAACGGTAATCAGTCGCGCACTGGTTTCACCGCTTTGTTTACAAAACACTGTTTTCGCGAAAAAAAAAAAAACTACTATAAAAGGAAGTTGTTGGTGTTACGAGCGCCGAATGTAAAACTGGATTGATTTTATAACTACTGTCAACTCGCCGACTTTGAGACAGTTTATTGCACGGACTGTACTTTTGAGCCAGAGGACGATGTTATATATATTTATAGACTTGTGTAGGACATAGTAAGATACGCGCTTAGAGAATATAACTATTTTCAGCATAATTAGTCATGTACCGTAACGAATTTCGCAACTTTATTGCAATTATAAATAAATGTATAGTCTGTAATAAAATATTATGTAAACAATAATATTTGCTTTGCAGCCTAAAGTTCGAAGTTTGTTTTTTAAATTTACATCATTCAATTTAATTGTTATGTAGATAAAGTTTTAAAATAAAATTCAATTTTATTTTTTTTTTTTAATTTTAACATTGAAAAACAAGTAAAAAAATTATCATTAAGTTTAATACTAAAGATATGTTTCAAGGTACATACATTAAAAACAAAGGTAAAGATAAACATTTCTAATTCTTACTTCATTTGTTTATGTTTATACATCTAAGAATTCGGTGAATGAGGCAAAGTTATATACATTTGTTTACAACTTATGTAAACAAAAGTATACAACTCAAATGTTTTTGTTTACACCTTATACAAACAGTGATAAGCAAAGATACTGAAATAATCTTTATAATGTGTTTTCAATATTTCTGAATCCTTTTGCATTTCAATGTTTATATTTATAAACTACTAAAAGTTTAACAATTTTTTAACGAGATAAAGTGAAATTTATTTGCTTACATATCTCTCAATAAATAAATAAATAAATAAATAAATAAATAAATAAATAATGAAAACAAAGGTGAAAATAGATACTGAAATAATCCCTGTACTGTGTTATCAGTACTGAGTTTAACGTTGATGTAAAATTTTATTTTGTCCATTGTACTTTTATAATGAAGTTGATTAATTGTTTTTGAAATAAAAAAGTCAAGTTTTTCATTGAAAAAGTATATTGTTGCAGCACATACTTCAGCTTGGTAAATATATTACAAACACTGCTGGTTTCTGTAGATAAATTTGTGGAACACTGCTTTCTGTGTCTCATTGTAAAAGTCTTGAAAAAAGTCGAGTAGAATTTATCAGTTAGATTTTACTTCAACTAACTTTGGAACACTATCATTTTCCTTCCATAATTTTAAAACATATTTTTTTTAAATGAGCGATGTTGTTTGACATTTGTTTTACAATATCACTTATTTAATCTATTTAATAAACTACTTGTTGTTTACTTTTTGTAACATTATTATTTTGAATAAAAAAAAGTTTTCTACAAATTTTACATAAAATTTCAATACGAAGGAAAATTGTTCATCCAATTCTTACTTTACAAGTTCAATGTTTCAACATATTTGAGATAATCTCTAACAGTTCAATAACGTCAACGTTAATAAAAGTGTCCGTTGTAAGCATTAACATTAGTTTACGTCGATGATCACCGATATATTTAAAAGTTTTGAATATAATATTTAAACAATTGGGACTAGCAGAATTGAGAACTGACATTTAATGTCTTTTCAATCAAAAAGTGTTTAAAATGATTTGTAATTCTGTTGTAAAGTTTTTGTCCGTTTCCGTAAAATATTATAAAATAATAATAAATAAAAAATGAAAGAATTATCAATAAACATAAATAATTGTTGAAACAATTTAACTTTATCAATATCGTTTAATTTTTTGAACAAATGAATAAATATCTTTAATAAAAAATAAATATACGTGATTTAATCAAATTCATATCAATATAAGTTAATCAAAATAAAAGATTTTACTAATATAATTCAATCAGGAGTAAGATGAAAGTAGTGAGAAATGTCGATTGCCATACAAATTTAGGCCAATTATCAATTATTGCTTTGATAACTGGTCAATGCACTGCACTTTTGACAGTATTATCTTCAGACTACAAAGATATATGTTTCAAACTGTCTTTTAAATAGTAAGTATAAGACTAATTAAACAATTTTAATTTTTAAATGTCTTTAAATTACATACTCACAAACGTCAGTTCCCAATAGAGTTACCACAACACTGAGTGAAAGTATAAAATTTTGATTTGATTCACTCTTGCTTCAGGTTTTCAATTATTTAATATTCCAATTACAAATAAAAGAAATTATTGTACCTAAAGTAAATATTCTTTACAGCACCATAGCCATACTATACCATTCGGTAGTTATTAAAATTTTTTAACAATTAACATTGTCCATTAAGAAAATAAGATAAATTTAAAAAAAATATGTGGAAGTATTTTAATCAGCATTTGTGCTTGTAAACCATTTAAGCAAATTTCAAAAATATGCAAGAAGTTGAAACTTTTTCATTAATCTATTAATTTATTAAAAAAAGTTTACCTAAGTTATAGAAGAAATTACAATTAACATACAAATAAAGTTATACAAAGACGATCATTAGAAATATACTTGACGTTTATTAATAAACAATGATAAAATTGAACTTAAAATATTATATAACATTTTACAATGACAATTAAAAAGTATGTATAATCAAAATATTCTAACAAGTTTATGTATAATTTCATTTTTAAATCGATAAAAGATCTAACTTTTAAAATATTTTCCACAATGAGATTAGAAAAAAAGTTTAAAACTTTTTGCATACACAATGATGGAAACAAGTAAATCAACAATGTCTATTAAATTCGTCAATCTCAATACCAGTCCTCTCCAATTAGCACCATTTATCATTGATTTAGGCCGAATATCTTGAGTGCGTTAAAGGCAGTGGCGAGGGCGACCTCCTCTGGGGTCTTACCCATTAAAGCCGCAACCATCTCGACGATAGCTGGCAAAGCGCATGGTTCATTCCTCTGAAAAGTACAATATCTTTGCAGAAAGGTCATCGATCTCTTAGTCAAGGCGTCCTTAACATGGGACGGTAAATTGCTGGCTCTCGTATTGGGATACATGAAAGGCGCATCAGTCTCCACAAGAATCTTATCTAATGGGATACGTCCACTTTCCAGCAGTTGACGCACGCCGCTGTTGGACTTATCTTTACAAAGATACCCTGAAATTCCTAGATAGAAGCCTAAGTCAAGATAAAGCTGCGCTTCCTCGGTAGTCCCAATAAAAGAATGAACCAAAACTGGTGGCAAACTTGGAAACTGGCCAAGTATTTCAATTGTGTCGCTTTGTGCTGCCCTCTCGTGGATTACGATAGGCTTTTTTAGTTTGCACGCTAGCTCCACCTGCTTGCGAAAGACTAATCTCTGGGTTGCTGGTTCAGAGAAGTCGCGACTGTAATCCAGACCGCATTCCCCGATGGCTACACATTCTGGGTTGCTGGCTATACTTTCAAGTTCCTGCAACGTTTCTGGCTCCTCCCAAGATTTAGCATCATGAGGATGGACGCCAGCGGTTGAGTACAGGGTACCAGGGTAGATTCTTGTCAGTCGGAGTGCCTCTTTACTTGAACGGACACTTGCTGCGGTAACCATGATCTTCTGTACGCCTGAGTCCTTGGCCCTTTGAACTACACTGTCTAAATCACGACTATACTTCTTGTTGGTCAAATTGGCACCGACATCAACTAGAACGTAATTCTCACAACATTCCATCATTGATGATGAGGCGCCTTTGTGGTCTTCTGACTTGTTCTCCTCAGCCATGCTAGTGGGAACAAATTAACTCATTAATATTGATGTTTGTTTAATAAGTAATTTGTTTATGTAAAACAATATAGACTGAATGGGTAATAATAAATAATTATATAAATAATTATAAAATAAGAATTCACATAGGATTTTATATAGAATTAAGCTTGGAAATCTGCTTGATATTTTACGTAAACCACACCATTCATGAATCTATCTAGGTTTCCATGTAGACTTTATTTAATAAAATTATCACTCATAAAAGAGAATAGATAGGTTCTTGGATGGCATGAATTCCAAAAACCTGCACAGAATTCCAAATAAATTCCTATATACGTTTCCGTGTTATATTCCTGTATGGATTTTTGTTAGGGTAAAAGCTCACCTTAACAAAAATATACATATAGGATTCTATACAGGAGTTTATTTGGGTTCCTACATAGAAACTTATGATTGATATTTTTATAAAATTGAACTCATATAACATTTCAGATAGGTTTCTCAATAGTATGAGTTCCTATATGGGTAAATAAATTTTTATGTAGGTTGCTATGTATGATCCTTTAATAATGGCTATATAGAACTTATATTAATAAAACATTTTTAATAATCTCAGTGTAAGCTGCATGGGAATAATGTTCACATGTGATAGTATTAATAGGCAAGTATTTATGCGTGGCAGTAAATTTATAAAAGGAATGCAGAACTCTGCATAATATGTTAAAAGTGATGCTTTAAAGTCTTTCGCTTATAAGAAGTAGCTTGAATCGTAAAGCAAAACATTTATAATTTAGTTTCTTTAAGTGAGCAAAGTAGAACATTATTCCCTTCACATGAAAACATTAATACACAATTTTTTTTTTTTTTTTTTCATTTTTAACAAATAAAAAAAAACAACGAAAAGGCAAAGGCAATTTATAGTAATTTTTTCTTGTGATAACATTAATCCAAGAAATTCTAGTATATTAAAAAAATAAAAATTTCAAAATGAGGACAGAAAAACACATTATAACTGGTAAAATTGATGTACGATTTTTTAAGAAATAAGCACAAAAATAATACAAATTCACGCACAATATATACAAAATTATGATAAATAGTAAAAATGACAACCCAACTAATACAAAATTAAATTAAAATTTCATAAAAATGTAGTGTTTCAGATAAATGAAAATGTATTTTTATTGTACATAAATTGTAACTAAATCTTCCCTTTTTAATTCAACATGGTTTATATATTAATTAAACATAACATTCGACATGACATTAGTTTTGGATGAATTTTAAACTTGATTCATACATAATTTATTGTAATCTGAATAGCATGCATGGATATATATTTAGCATAGTCGTACGCTGTCGTGACAGCTACTGAATTTAACTCTTTAATTTTTTTTTAAGAAGTTTTAATACCTTGTTTGGTTAAACGAATATTTGGGCTTGTATCAAATGTTGGATCATTTGTCTTTCTATGGGATAATGCAGTGTAATGAACGTGGAGCAACTGAAGCTGGTGTTGTTTCCTTTATCAATGATGTCTCATTGTGTTTCAATTATTGTATTACTCAAAGACGATAACAACTGAATTAGTCTCATCGTTAACTCTACAGATAAACTGCACAGTTCAACAGAGTTCTGCTCCGTTCTTGTGGCTATTATTGGTTCCCCAACTTGAACGTCAGTTTCCTTTCATTTTACCACGTCGAATCACAGATGTCGGAATAATCCAGCGGTAAAAAGCGGGATGTACGAACCATCAACCGAATTCAAAGTAATAGGATCAATTTAAAACACTTTATTCCCACGCTTGGGAATTAAGGTGATTCTGCATATGAGATTTCACGGAATTAGTGTCTTTTAAGTTACAAGTTTTGATAATAAAATTCAAATTTTTGAAGATGTTATGGCAAACGTTTGCACTAAGAGAAATAGATAATTAAAAGAGATTTCTGTACGGTTGTTATAACTACCTGGAATAGTCAATTTGAATACATGAATTGAGAATTGTCTGTATTTGGACAAGAAGTTGATTATTCAAATGATTAAAGTGGTTATCTTGATAAATATGTGAATTTGAAAATTATGAAGTGTATCATTAATTAAATATATTGACAATCAAATTAGTTGTTTTCTAAATATCTAAATTAACTTTTTGGATTGTATTTTTGAATATCTAATTTTTTTAGCGTGTCAATGTGGTGTTAGCAAGTGGTTTAGAAATTTATGTTGCAATTTTTTAAATAAATTATTATTAGTCACTTAAATTGGTGATGTTAACGTTTGTTTCATAATCCACCCCTGATAGGACACCATATTTATTATACGTATAATACACATATATATACGTATATTATATGTATAAGGGATAAATATGAGCTAAACGTCCAACTAATATACGTATAATATACATAATGTTCTATTGGGGACTTTACATAAATTGCATTTAGCAAAACTTTTGCCATTGTGTTTTGTAAAGAATTACCATACCTAAGACTCTTTACCCATTATTATTTTATCAGGTTAATCTGAAATATAAACTTTATAAACACGGTTAAGTGATGGGCTTGTGCGGATTAAGAAATTTGCAAAACAAAAACAAGAAACTGTCAACACTAAAGTTGAAAACAAAAAAATAGTAAGCACTGTGCTTAGTCTTCATCTTTTTCTATATAATTTGTTAATGTAATTAGTACATTGATTTATTTATTGGTAAATGTAATGATGTTATGTTATAATTACCATGAATTTATTGCAAACGTGTCGATTCACTTTAATAACTAAATATAAACATCTTTTGGAATTAACAGCCAGTATTTGGAAATCTAATAGGCTACAACAAATTCCGCAACAAATTTTAGCATTTTGTTGTTTTTTTTACATCCTATTCACAATGACGATATTCCAAAATAAATGTTATTGTAAAACTCCAAGAAGTCGGTAAAACTATAAGCACTTCGTCGGTAATACTATATTTACTGACTATAACTGAAGTTATCTACAGGTGAAACACAGGAACGGCTGGGAAAATTTGAGTCATATAAATGAACAAAATATTGAAGTTTCTATATAATACAGTGAAAATTCACAAAGAAGGCATAATTGATGGAAAATTGCAGACATCGGAAGTTACCATTTTAAATGTAACGCGTTACCGTCAAATTACTTTCTTCAAAAAGTAACTCGTTACCGTTATCGTTACTTGGCGCCAAAAAATGTAACGCGATTTATGTAAAAAGAAATTATTATGTTATGTGTATTTTGTTCACATATAACTTTTTTAACATGAATTTAATTTTATACCATACAATGAATTATATAATAAAGTAAATATCACGTTTAACCTGAAATAAAAAAGAGTTTTTTACTTCTCTGCCAAAAAAATATATACAAAAAACAATTTATATAAGTATTATATAATCATTATATTTTGATACATTGTTTAAGTTTTAGTTTTAAATATTTCGCGGTAACTCATAATAATTAAAGCTTGTAGTCAGTATTGTTAGAATTTTAATAATTATTGTTATGTGCTTTTTTCTTTAAAAATACGTTTTTGGATAGAAATAAAAAAGTAACGGAAAAACCACTTTTCGTTACCGTTATTTAAAAAAAAATAATGCCGTTAAGTTACCGTTACCTTGGGGGAAAAAAAAACACCATCGTTACCGTTACTTAAAAAAATGGAGGCGAATATGAATGGAGGCGAATTGAAAAGTATAGAAAACATTTAAAATGAATCCCGTTTCTGTCTTTTTTAATTCGCCTTCGGCTACTGGGGCGTTTTTGAGTAACGCGTTACTTGTAATGACGTTACTTCCAATGTCTGGAAAATTGATTACCTATAGAATAAGAATTGAGTAGTAGCTATTTAAAATAATTAAATTTCGTGAAAAACAATGAATACGTTTCAAAAATGTAAAAAAAGTCATATATGTGTAAAAGAAAATCGAGTGGCGGAAAATGTCATATACTGCAAATTTAGCCCGATTATATGATTAGTTTAAGCAAATTCGAAAATCAGAAAATCGGTTATGCGGTATCCATTATTGTTGATAGCCGTTCTTTAATTAAAGAAAATGTGTCAGTCGCAAACAGGGGTATAATTTAGATTTTATCTGGATTTTTTTTCGGTAAAATTAAGATTTTATTTGGGTATCATTTCGACTTCATTTGGTTCCATTGGAGTATCTGTTCAGTTAAATTTAGGGTTTCAATCGGTTCGATTCGTTTCTTTTTGATTTCACCACGGTTTCATTTGGGTTTTTCGGTTTCATTCAAGGATTCATTAGGGTTTCATTTGAGTTTCTTTTAGATTCCATTTTGGGTTTCGTTCGGGTTTTATATGAATTTCTTTTCGTTTTCATCACGGTTTCATTTGGGTTTCATTTGTGTTACTTTTCGGTTCCGTTTGAGATTTCATTCGGGTTTGATTTGAGTTTCCTTTTAGTTCCATCACGGTTTCCATTTAAGTACAAGAAATCCTTCCGGTTTAATTTTGGGTTTCATTCGGGTTCCATTTGAGTTGCTTTTCGATTCCATCACGGTTTCATTTGGGTTCTATTTGTGTGTATTTTCAGTTCCATTCGGGGTTTTATTCAGGTTCCATTTGGGGTTTCATTAAGGTTCTATTTGGGTTTTTTTTTCTCGGTTCCATTACTGTTTCATTTGAGTTCCATTTGCGTTTCTTTTTGGTTCCATCTGGGTTTTTTTTTCGGTTCCATGTTGGGTTTCATTCGTAAACGTTGATTTAATTAGTTAATTAGTTTTTTGTAAATCGCAAAATAAGATCAGTCAATGTTATCAAGATATTATTTTTAAAATACATAGAAAAAATCGTATGTTTATATTTTATAGAATTTTAATAATTAAAATTTTTATTTTTTCTATAGTTTCCACTGTCATTTACAATTTTAAAGATTTTAGACACTAGCAAAAGAGAGAATTTATTGACGATAATAAATTCCTTTCGTTTTGCAAATTTGTTACAATGATATTGTACAATAATAAAGTAAAATCATTTTATTGATGGAACAGAATTTCTAAATTAATTTTTGTCAACAAATAAAAACTTAAAAAAAATAATTGAAAAAAGTTTTTTTTGTATTATTACAGAAAAACGTTAAATAAAGCAAAATATAATTATTCGGAAGATTTTGTATTTTTTTTTCTTTTTGAAGTTCAATTTTTTTCATTTTGAATTTTTCTAAGTTTAAAATCGTTGATAAAAAAAAAAAAAAAAAAAAAAAGAAAAAATTAAGCAAAATCTATTAGAAAATAAAACAAAAACAAATGATTTTTCAACAAAGATAAAATGCGGTTAAAAAATGTATTAGAAATAAATG
>JABFOV010004972.1:0-12917 GCA_022817685.1 Aradophagus sp. ZL-2020
GGGGGGGGGTCGTGTAGCGCACACCCCATTCGCGGGCCATTTTTTATGGCACGTTTTCCAGAACGCGTCGCGCCTCGTTTCATCAATTTTAATTAAGCGCGCGTTATTTATTTGCCATGTAATTTCCTGTTACAAAAAGCCAATCCATTAAAATTCGGCGCGTTTCGTTTGGAAAACGGCCGCTATTTCGCGCGAATCTGATTACCGAGTATCCACTTTCGCCGCCGCGCGATGTTTTTAACGTGCAAAAAACAATTTGACGTGATTAGCCGTGTAAAATAGGATGTGACGTTTATTGAATTGCAGTGAATTACGCCGGCGAATGGTGGGAAAAGCCTGAGAGTACGCAGACTTGATTTGTACGTTGAATAAACGTTGATACATTGGTGGATTCAAATGTTGAATCAACAATGGTGGAATGTTTATAAAACAGTTATGTTGAAAATCGATATAATTTTGCGTAAACGTTATATTGACGTTAATTCGATGTTGATACTCATTTTGATTGGAATTAACAAATTAAAGTTGAATTGAAGTTAACAAATTATGATTTGGAATGATTCTATGATTATGTAAAAGAAGTTTCAAACTTTTTTTTTATCAATTTAATTATTATATTTCAAAGTTGAAATTGAATTGTCAATCATTATCAACGTTGTTTTGTACAAAGTATAAATTATGTTGAGCTTATTATAATAATAATATTATATTTATGTCGACATTATACAGTAGGGAAATTCTTTTTTATCTGACAAATTTCAACGTCGGTTTCACGTACGAAGTGAGATTAGCGTACTTTTAAAAAGATTTTTGCGAGGACCAAAGCCCAAAAGGTAGTTCGACCGTTTTAAGTGTTTGCGTGAACTTGAGATACCGTTAACATTGTTGAGCAGGTGCTTACGTCGCGGTTGCGTCGCAGCGAGCTTACATTTCAAGTTAATAAATAACGAGGGAAAATAAAAAAGGAAGCAAAAGGAGGAATAAACTGTTCACACTTAGTTCGCGTCCTGCGACGCCGCCTGGCGTTAACGCGACGCTTTTCTCCGCGACGAAATGCCCTAAGCGGCTGGCGTAATTAAAAACACGAAAAATGTGAAAATGGGTTACGTCGTTGTTCCTTTTTCCGTTGAAAAGAATTGTTAATGCAGGAATGAGCCTTTTTTCGTCCTTTTTTTTTGTTTTGTTTACTAACGTACAAATGCAGAGAAAAACGTAATAGGAATTGTAACGTCATCTAAATGTGCATACGTAAAGGTTTCTCTTTGATGCAAATGGAACTTTAACTTACGAAATATTATATTATTGACGAAGTTTTGCAGATGAAATAAGAGTTTATTCTAAGTAAACAAGTATTTTGTCATTTATGATTAAATGAAATATTTTCTGAGATTACTGACAAATGAAAATGATTTAAAATTTCTTCAAGTAAATTTGAAACGCATTTTACCTATGATAGAAAAAGGTCTTAATTTCAATAGTATTATAAATGAATATTCATTTAAAACTTTGTGTTTAAAAAATATATTACATGCGTCATGTTCCCAACGTTTTTCATTAACGAATTCAAGCTTAGATGTATTAAACAATGCAAACTTGTCTTTTTCATTTTTTACACAATTTTTATACGAAAAAGAAAAGAAAATGTATAATCACAAAGACATAGTTGCAGCATACTTTTTTTGTTGCATAATTTTGCGAGGTAAGTAACGAATGATAATGATTTGATTCAAATTTCTTCTTTCATTTAAATTTGAATCACCCAAAATAAATAATCATTTGTTAAAACAATTTCGCATCAAAGTATTGAGGGAAACAAAATTTTTTTTGAACGACTGCCAATATCGTAGAGAAATTTGAAAGGATTTAATAATCACTCTATGAACATCGCTTTTGAGTATTTAGCTTTGAAATATTGAAGCGAAATGGTAATGAAATGAAGTGGTCTGAATAAATGGATTATTTTCAGTTCTTATGGCTTCAGTTTTTACAGCCTAGTCAGATAAAGCTGACTCATTTCCATTGAAATCTTTCATTATTTATTTCTAAAAAAACCAAAAACGATGAATCTAATAACATAATAAAATCAATAACTTGTATTCAAATCAGTCAGTCAAATTTTTCATATTTTAAATTTGTTTATTAATATTTTCTGAATTACTATATTCAAAATAATTGTACAATGTATAAACAAATACATTTTGCAATAAAATATTATTTACGATAAAAAGAAATACAAAATTCAGTTGGTCAGTTAAACATTATCTTTACAGCGACATTCTTATTTTTAAACTAATATCAAATTAGAAAACTCGTTTTTGAAATGGAACAAAATCATCTTCTCCAACTTCATTCGAAAGCTCAATTTACATGCAAGTAACCCCTTGAGAAATTTCCGCTCGAAAACTGCAAATTTATATTCCACCATACGAAAAATACTCTCATAGTCGTATGGTAATTTTGCACCACCTGCCCCATCCTGTCATAGTACACGCATATCAAAAAATTTTCAAAATTTTCATATCCTCACATAAACATTTATAACCGTAACAAACATAATCGAACCTCCCTAAATTAGAATAAAACTTTCAGCATTTTAATCCTCAAATAACCATATGGGTCTGACAGACTCGAGTGAAAAAGCACAGTAGAAATATATTCATTTGTTTATGATAAAGAAAGATAAAAACATACGGTCATTCGAGGGTTAACGTAAAAACCAGAAATTCGTGACAGCAACTATAACAAAAATAAAATGTATTCTCCGACACTATTTCACCAAACAGTCACATTCACCCCAATACGCGACACAAAACATCGCGAAACATAATCCCCAACAAGCGAAGCCCGAAACAGTGGACAAAAATGGCGAAAGGGAACAAAAAAGGAGCTCGAGAAAAAAGGAAACCAATGGCGCAATAAGTGAATAATTAAGAACAATGCAATTACAAGTAATTGTACGGTTGAACCGAGGCACTCGATACAAAACGTGCCCAACGTGAACAAAAGTCTACGTGTGAAAAAAAAACAAAAAAAAAAAAAAACAACAACAACAACAAAACAAAACAAAAAAAAAAGAAAAAGAAGGGAAAAAGAAACGACTTGTTATGGTGGCGGATTAATCGACATTTCGCATTGGTCGCACGCGAAGCGGTGCGCGTGCCGCGCGTATATTCATCACAGCTGGGCTCGGACTCGCATAATTTACTTATATACGCGCGCGTACTCCGCGCAGATGGCGAAAACAGCTGGCCGACAGCGCGTCGTGACGTCAGGATAGATGCATAGATTGCGCCCCGGTCCCCTGGGCAAATGCAAAAAAGAGATGAAAAAAAACGTGGCAAAAATGTTTGTGGCGAACGAAAAGCGCGTAGGCGTTTTCGACTTTGCGCCCCGGCTGGCGTTGCGAAGCGCCGTTTAATCCCGATAAGGTAACCGATGGCACGCTAAGGAGGCCGCCACGGTAGAGACACCAACCCTTTCAATTACAAATGCGGCGAGGAAAAAAAAAAGTACACGAGCGGGAGTCGGGTCTGGAAATTACTGCAATTATCGCGGCGCTTCGGAGGCGCGGCGAAGAAAAATGAGGGAACGGTGTTTAGCGGGAAATGTGGGGTGATTATTTTGTGCGGGATCGAAGGTGATTTTATTTAACACTTAACCTTCCGTTACTAGTTGGAAATTTCAAGTCGAGTTGCAAAAGTTGAGGAATTGAAAAGTGCAGAAATAAAGGATTTGAATGTGTTATGACCCTCTCAACACCATATGGGTCTGACAGACCCGAGAGATAAGCGAGGGTAAAACGATATACCTTTGTAATATAAGGTTTGCGAGAAACTTATGGTGTTTGGTAGATTTACGTTTTTGCAATCCCACGTGGAGCAAATTGTTGCCAGCTGGCTGGCATTAATATGGCAAAAGTCGGGCATTCGCACGTGAGCCTGACCTATGCCATACCCTGGCCAGACTTGACAAGTCCGATCATTTCAGACTTAGATTTTCATAACATGGCTTTATATCTTTTCTTACTTTTATATCTCTCATAATGAAAACGTCTTCTTAGTGTAAATTCATAAGTTTTGAAATTCGTTAAACCAGTCTTCACCTCCAAAATTAACTTAGACCTCAAACTTAAAAACAAACGACTCCGCAAAACAAATCACGACCGCTGGCCGGCCATTAAACAACATCTTTATTCGGTGGATCTGAAATAAGCTCGACGAAGAAAGTGTCCTGCAAAGCGTCGCGTTTCGTCGTCGCGGACTTTACTATCGGCTGTAATCTCAACTGAAATCGTTGATAACGCGTTAACCGTGGCACGTGAGCCGCTTGGACTATGCTGGGAATTTCGCTGGCGCAGCAGCGCGATATCGCAATTTCCTTGTCTAATATCGGGCGTAAAAATTTTATCGCGCACGGCCGGTCCTCCGTCTGGCTCTTTACAGTTTCAATTTTTATGATTCACTCGAAGCCGTGACGAGTCGCTTTGCCGGGCCGGGGGAATTTCATTTCGGACTTTTATGCTCGGAAATCGGCCGGAGACGCGCGGCAAATAAAGGCCGGCGGGCCAATGGCGAGGAGCCGCGCCGTCTCCGGGGAACCATGCTTTATCTACCGGCGAACAATATCCCACGATGACGTTGCACCAGTCGTCAATAAAACACCCCATAAGCCGTGACGTTTGTAACCATGGGCCGCGCGACGCGCAGTTTAATGCTCCGCGCTTCCTCCGGCAATTTATTCGCCTCGTCTTGAACGTCATTGGCTTCGTTTTTTCCTTTTTCATCGGCCTTTCGCCCCACTTGGCACTTTCAAATTGGCCGCCGAAAATCTGGAGCTGCGTCATTCGGCGCGCTTGGAATTGTAATTCATAGCTGAAAGGAACGGGTGGCTTGAGTGGAGAAAAAGTCTGTCGGCCGTAACAGGGTATTGTTTGACAGTATGGATTGGGCAAACGTTAATGGCAGCGGCACGAATTTGCTGGATCATTGAAATTGAGTAGCTTGGCTGTTTTCAAAGTTCGTTTGGGAAATTTTTATTGCACTATGCTAGTAAATATTAAATTTGAAATGAAAATGAAGCTATGATTTTAAGTGATAATTTTTTTCATGTCAAAAGGTCGGTAAAATAATATCGGTAACACTTGAGTCCACTTTACCGACACATAAAGTTATGTAAGTTATGCTGAGTGTATATATTTATAGCAAGGTATGTAGTGATCTACGTAATTGTTCTTAATATTGTCGATAAGTAATTTCATTAGTTCAAAGACCTGATAAGAAAATAGTTGATTAATTTACCAATAATTTGAGAATTAATCCTTGCGACCCGAGACCCAGAACAGTTCAATTCACCGATCGTAAAAATTTCGTATCCAGATCGAGAACTCGGTACCGCGATGCTCACGTTGTAGGTCACATGATATTACACCACAAATCCGATAAGTTTTGTGGAAGTTGCGGTATTGCCGAGCTGAATCTAGCGTTACATTGCACGCGAAACTTTGATTTCAACAGTTATAAATGTAAAAATATGGAAAAAATATTGAGCATCGCATTATTAAACAGTTTCCTACTAAACAAACGGATGAATAAACAAAAAAAGTAACCAGTCGGACAAATAAATAAACGCACAAACAGGCGTACAAATTCGCGAGTAAATAAATAAACGGGCAAACAAAAATGTCACAAGCGACGTCGCGATATCGTTAGCGTTTCATAAAAGTCAAAGAAATGTCATTATTGCAAATAACGCCGTCGTTTCTTTTATTTACTATTCCAACGAAACCGTAAAATCGTGATTCTCGGGCGAGGGAAAATTAAACGCCTTTCAGCTCGGGCGCGATCAATATTTTCCGGCTGAAATTCATAATTTCATTTTTCCTACTCGCCGTTCTTTCACTTTTTTCCCGCCACTTCAAGTGGCGGAAATGAAAATTCTTGATCGCTGGTGCGTATCTTCAACACGCAGCGTCAGGAGGGAATATTCGCCTTCCAGATGCGGGACACGTGTTTTTTCGGTGCATCTCAACGGCGTCGTGGAAACGACCGAGCATAAACAACCAACCGGAGGCGCAACGTAATCACGAAATTTTCATATTTTAATCGTAACGCCGGCTCAACTACCGTGAGCATTTCGCAGATTAATTCTGTCTTAGGGTGGAACAATTTTTTCCATTTTTTTTTTTTTTTCGTAAATAGAAATGACAGTATAATTTTTTTAATGAAGAGACGTAGAAAGTAAATATAATGCGCAGTAACTAGTTGCTAAGATTTGAAAATGATGATTCTAAGCGGAAAACAGGCTAAACACGTGCTCTGTAAATCGAATTACAAATTTTATCATACGTAGCGTAACTCTTATAAATATGTGTTTCGACATAAAAATTCAAATTAAACAGGGATTCGAATTATGTGAAGACTTTTTTATTGCATTTATAAATTTTTCTTTCCTTCGCGATTCTCGTGCTTTCCAGGAATACTTGTTATATTTTCGTCACATTTTCGTGCAATATTGATGAAAAAACAAACATCATTACCACGAAATTATTGAAGGCAATATTAATCGATCGCTGCAGCTACACCAAGACCGAATTCCCAGCTAAATCCTTTCGAGCGAAATCTTCCTAATTACGCAATAACATCGCCCCTGCCACTGACGAGTGAAATCCATCGAATCACGGCGGGCCGTGCACAACTCGTCATCCTTTTGGCGCAGCGTGCATCGGCCGGGTGGAGCGCATCGTTGGCCGTGGTATTAAAATTGCACCCTCCCGTTTCGATTAGTGCGTTTGAATGGCGAACGCAATAATCGCGCCGTACCCCAGTCGCCAGGGGTTGCGCAATTCAAAATTCCCCGCGACATTTCGAATGCCCGGCATCGCTGGGGCGGCGCAAAAAGTCCGTGCTTTTGCTTAGGCCGCGTTCCCGGCATACTCTTTCGCCGTCGAAATTTCTCGGCGATCGCGAGCCCAAGTGGTCTTGACGCGATTACGCCGCTACCGCCGTCGGTACGCTCGCGATTCAATTTCGCGAATGTTCGCAAATTAACGGATGCTCAAAATAATTGCTACGCCCCTAGTTAGACGATAGATCGTACAACGTGAATAACGTGAGGAGAGGGTACAGGTTTCTGAAATGAAAAGATCGTCGTAGAGTCTTTTGTTATGACGCGTGAAAAGTTTTTATTAAATGTTTCTTTTCTCTCTCAAAAACTACTTGAAGTAAGAAGCCTCAAAGAAACAAGTAGATTAGAACTACTTAAAATAAAGAATTATTGAGAAACAATGAAAGTACCAAGCTTTTTGTTGTAAGTAGTTTATAAGGGACTTTTTTTCATTGAATTCTTTACTGTCTTTGTATAAAAAAATGATAAATAACGTCGCTGTCCGACTGGTCACATCAACAAGATATCTAACTTTTGCACGAGGACCACTGATTTTGCTCCTCTGAAACGTTACACTTTGCCGAGACCTTGATCGATGCTCGACACGGCTACAAAAAGTGAAAAAATTATTTCTGTGTCGGGAATTATCGAATGCGGTTACAATAGAAGGGAGTGAACTGTTTTTGCCGTTCTGACATTGCAAGACTTTGAGAGTACGTATTTATAGCCAAGGCCGGTAAAATGTGCACTTTCTAGAGGAGCTGCTGACCGTTAACTGCTGCACCGAGTGTCTGATGCGTATCATAATATTATTCTTCGTGTCCTTACCTAATTTCAACCTTAAATCAACGTTCACAATAAAGAAACGAAATATTAGGTCAACTTTAAACCAAACGTCCAGGATAAGAATATTTCTATTGAATCAACGCAATGTTTTATATGTATATAACACGGTTTTAACTTGCTGTTTTGAGACGATATACATTGTATTATATACATATACTGATTTAAAATACATTACGCAATCAATATTTCTTGTAATTATATGTGACAAAAATGAATATTTTATTTGAATCCGAAATTAAACGCAATTTATTCTCTTCTGTAATATTAAATGTACATGTATGTATATTTTGACGTTGACGTAATTGAAAATTAACGCAAATACAAATACGCGTTTGTTTTCAACATCGATTCAACCGTACGTCTCAAGACATCAATCGCAAAAGAAGGCACAAATTTCCTTGAATGTAACACCGCAATCCATTCCACGTGATTCGAAAACCGCGCGACGGATAATTGACGCGGCGCCAAAAATACTTTGCACCAAAGCCGGCCGACACGTGAAATATCGCGCGAAAGTGTCGGCACGCCATGATCCACGTTTACCCGACCAGTGAAATACTAGTTTCGTTAATGTTTGCGCTTGTCAGCACGATATTATTTATTTCGTCAATGATACAATTCACCGCGAAAGCGGAACGCAGGCCGCGATATTAAGACAGATGGCGTCGGAAAATGGCCGCGATTGATGTGGTCGGAATGCGTCGCGGATATCCGCCAAGTCGGAAATTTCGGCGAACCGTAATACGCACAAAGTTGACTTCTCCTGGGCGAGAGCAAACGAGCCTCGGCAACGGGAAACGTAATTCATCATCCAAATCGTAAATACTTCAAAGAAGCACTTTTTACCTCCACCACTTATTTACCCCTTTTCGCAGTTATTCTAACGAATCGAAAAGTACGCTCGCAATGAAATTCAAGTTAATCAGATTCGGGGAATTCGTCGCGGCAACGGAAACCCAGTTTCCACCATTTTCTCTCTACTTTCAATAATTGCGCCGTCACGTATTCGGGCTGGAACTCATTTCAAATTGCAGTTGGCAGTTTTTCCACAAACATCGCTCGAATCAAATATTCAGAGACACCGGGCATCCGTCAGCGGGCTAGATTATTTTCCACGAGCGAGCGGGGCCAATAAAAGTGCCGTCGACCCTCCTCTAAATTCATTAACATCAATATTATCGATAATCCTCATCGAAACCGATAAACCCGGCTGGTCGGGAAACGTGTTTGCATGCAATAACCCGTCAGCGCCGGGATATCGGCCGACGCGGCTGTTTCGTCCAAAGCAACAGCGAGACTCCGAGTGAGACACGACGGATAATCAAAATAAAACAAGCGGAAAGTTTCATCCGCGAGTTGTTAAATCTACTGCCAAAATGGCGCGGTGCGGCCCCCATCCCCGTCCGGATAATAGCACCACTACAGCTTTTCCAACTCGTTATGCCAATACTCTTGTCACTGCGATGATGGTCCTGTGTACATGCAGATAAAGTTCCAGCCGAGTCTCCGTCGGCTTTTGGGGACCGAGCGAGAAGGAAGGGTGGAAATCGAGGGAGACAGGTATAGGGGAGCAACGGTGGAGGGAGACGGAGCGATGGCAGGCTACGGTTGAAGCGAGACGGAAAGTATCGGCACGATAACCACCGTGGGTTGGTATTGATCCTCGCGCGGGGGTGCGTTGGTTACGAGGAGGAGCTTAACGCAGCGCGAGCGGGCGACGAAGCGAGAGGGCGCGCGGGAGCGGAAGCCCAATCGAGGGGCCTTCCCCTTGCGACTGCAGCGCCCCCTAACCAAATCGAACCGCTTCAATCCTGCCTGGATTCGATATATTATGTCCCTCGTAGAAATTGAATCGGGCAGGTCCTGTCAGGGATGTGGACCTGACGAGGAGACCGTCGAGGACGAGGTTCGTGACGTCGGAATCGATATAATAACGGGAATTTTTAGGTTTGGTAGCATACTGGTTAGGGTTTTATAAGAGAGATGGGAGCATGAAGATGTGAGTGCGCCAATAGGAATCTATGTATTGTAAAAGAGAGTACCATGTACTGCATAAAAATTGAACGCTAATTAATTATAGTGTTTTACATTCGAAGTATTATACCTTTAATTTAAAGTTCAATTCGACTGTATATTTGTCTTGTATTAATTTAAATATAATTTTTCGATTTCGGAATAAAATATTTGATAGTGAAAATACAAGCGTCGGGTCGGAACTTGAAACACCCAATCATTTTCTTTTATATTTTCGCAAAGACAACCAATCAGAATCCTTGAAATTAAAATCCCATAGCAAGCGACCGTTGTATCCGCACTCAGGGAAATCGATTTCGGGTCAGAAGCAAAAGTAATCGAGAACAAACATTCTTCCTTTGGATCAACCTTCTTTTTTTTACATCGCGCCAAGAATATTTCATCCGAGCCGAGGTCCGACGCAATTGCAGGCGGTCTGAAGTTGAAATCGGTTTCTTCGTTCAGTTTACTCAACGCGATTCCTCGCCAGAGAAGGAATGCCTGATTGACCTGAGAATTCCGATTCGCGGACGACGAACTTCATCGATTCGCTATTTTTCAGCCGACATTCCACACCCCCGTCGGCCACTCCCCGCGCCATCTACTGAATTCATTGCGAATTCCGGCCGTTAACTACGCGCCGTTGGATTATGCAAAAATGATATCGTCGCGATCGTCGCGGGCGACCAGCCCCGGATCCCCGGCCGGAATAAACCGTTGATTCGAAATCGCGTCAGCCAACTCGGCGCGACGTTCCAAATGAAGGTAAAATGACGCGCTAATGCCCGGCCAACTGTCAGTGTTCCGGCGCGGGAAACAATCGAGCTCGGTAATCCGATATCAAGGGAAAAGCGCGGGACTTGTCGCGGGCGTCGTCTTTTGATTTCCATCGACTGTTGTCCGATCGTTATCCGGCGGCTTTGTTTTTTCCAATTACCCGCGCCCACGGCTTCCCCTCCTCGGCGTATTTTTTATGCACGCTCGAATTTCCCTCCCTTTACGTCGGCCACGGCTTTGCGAGGTGACACATGGTGTTGCGCTGTCCAATATTTTTTCTCTCTCTCCCTCTGTTCCTTCCCCCCTCGACTTTCTTTTTCTCCCTATTTTTTTCTTTTTTTTTTTTATTATTTACTTTTTTCCGTCGTTGGCGCGCAATGCAAACGAGCTGTCAGGGTGAATATCGCGATGGACCGTCCGGGCTCGTGACACCGCCGACTCCGCGCCAAAAAGCGAAATAAACGTCGAAGCGCGACGTTTACCGAAAGCCCGGTCAAAGGTTTATCCTCGAAAAACACCAGGGGCCGAGACGAATGCGTCAAACGTCGTTATCGTTTTATTGACGACGCGGACTTAACCGAACCCTAGTAAAAATGAAACACATCAAGCATTTACAAATTTCTCGCTCACACGCGGACCATCTACGGAAAAGTCTAAATATACACTGCTATATATGGACGTTGGTATCCACGTACATATATGTATTTTTATATAATATTTAATTATATTCGTATGATTTTGTGTTTTCACACCAACCATCCAATTTACTTTGTGGGTCTAACAGACACAATGAAAATTTGCACAGCTTTTTTTACTAGAAAATATATACAGGACCAATAATATAGTAAAATACAACTGCATATTACGTTAAAAAGTATACTATTCATTTTTTATGAGACTGTTAATAATTCGAATATAGTGTACTACATTTCTGATATACGTTGCAATTCTATTGCATACATCTTGCATGTGTGTGGTATATATGTAACTTTTTAACACTATCACAAAATTCTGCCAGCGTTTCTGCATCGTACATGTTTCATTTCACTTTTACTAGAGAAGAAGCGAACGCATCCATAAAAGTAATTCCATTTGAGCAGATGTCGCGCGGCAAGCGCGTTTTCCACCGTTTAAAGCGGCGCGCGATCAAAAGGCGGGAAAATCAACGCGCGGCCGACTAACGAAGTTTGACGATCCGGGGAGCAAGAGTAATCTAATTGTCGGGGACGCGCGAAAAGTCGCCATTTTGTTTGGCTACGTTCTACGTCGATCCTCGGTTTTTTGTTTGGAAATCGCCAATGACAGACAAACAAACCGGGCTGAATTACGAGCGAAATAATAGCTTGGAAAGAAAGATGGTTATAACACGTATTTGTAAAAATATTTTTCAATCTTAAAATTTTGTACACTTTGCTTGGTCTGCTATTCATTTTTCATTTCACTTTTTTTGAATGTAGAGTTCGTTAAGAAAATTTTTTTAGTAGAATTTCTTTATCCTTCTATTGACTATAACAATGCAAATAAAATTGTTTGTTTTGATAATTAAATTAGTAATTATTCATTTTATATAAAGATATATTTCTAACATAGATATGAGTCATAAATTCTCATAGTATTTACGTGATTCAACCAGTCATTACAGATACCAAAACAAAACAACTTAATTTACTCAATATTGAATGATTCAGCATTCTCTTTTTACCAACATTTAACTTATGCACTTATTGCATTCACTTCTTCAAACTAATAGCACAAATATTTATCCGAGGCAAACATTTTTCCAATATCCTCTCAGTTTATCCAACTAAAGTAAACACCCACTCGTAGCGGTCAAAAATTTTTCGTCTGTTGATGATTTTTCCAATGAACTTGAGAAAAAAGGAAGAACAAAAGTGGTGCGAGGGAATGAGATCGGTCGTGGCGAGGGGCGAGTCTCGGAGAGCGCAACGAGGAATTAATTGAAGGACTTTGAATAATGTGGCAAGTGTCTGAGCGTCTGAAAAGCGTTCTTTCGCCGAGCGAGTGCTTTCTTTTCCGTCGAGGTGCTTTCCGTTTGCGAGCTCACGCAGCCACAGGTTTTGAAAGCTCGTTTAACCGAGACTCCCTTTACAGTCTTGCGCGCATCCGAACCAGCCCCCTTTCCCCCCCCCCCCCCCCCCCCCTCCCGCCCCCCCCCACCCCCCTAACGTTACCCTGCCACCGCGTCCCTTTCTTTGGCCATGGCTCTCCGCGTCACACCCGCCGGGTTGACCCGACCCACTCCCGCTGCGCTCCCAATCTCCCCTCTCATCCACCCCCTCCTCCTCCACCCCGCCACCCCCCTCCCTACCCCCGCATACCTACCCCCCATGCGTCCCTCCCATCCTGCGTGCACACTCTGTAACGCACACATCTTCTTC
>JABFOV010004973.1:0-12916 GCA_022817685.1 Aradophagus sp. ZL-2020
GGTATCGGCCGCCTGGCAATACCAATTACAGACCCGTTATTTATTTCTCCATGATTCTGAATTTAGTTATTTCGATTGATGCGTAAAAGCATTTTTTTTTTCATACTTTCACGGCAGTTTAAAAAGTCTTATATGTAAAAGGAAGTTCCGTATGTATAAAACATACGGGTTTGAACTTAGACAAACGGTCAAAAAAAAATTTGCTGTTTCTTTTGAAACATTTTTGCGATTTGACGAATATACATCAATATTGATGTTTTTGGACTACTTCATTTAACTTTTATTATTTTGTGCAGAGTTTTATCAGTTTTTTGCAATTTATAAACACAAATTGTACATTAATATTTCAAAGTTCAAAATTGTATATTATATACTTACAAAACTTCTAGTTCATCTTATAATAATATTCGCTGAAGAAGTAGAAACAAATTAATTTTTAAATGATCCTGAAAGTCTGACAAACCCGAGTGAATAAAGATCGAGAAAGTGTATTCGCAAACAATTTTTGCATTAATTTAAATGCAATCACATAAGCACCTCGGGAAAGCAATTTAATAAGGGAGGGATTCTCTGATCAAGTCTCCAGGGCGAATCATTTTCAAGGAGAATACATACTGCTTTGCATACTATTTTAATTTTAAATAAAGTGAACACTTATATGTTATTATTTGCTTTTAATTATGTGTAATTAAAAAAGCATAACTTTACGTTTCTATTATTTTAGATTCATATTTTGTTCGTATTTTGTAGTTAAACTTATTTATCATCATAATTTCACTTTTAATATCTCATTATAGTATATTATATATCTTAAATTAAGAAAGCGTGCAAGTTTGTATTCTTTTTTAAAGATACAATACGAATTATAGAAACTATAATGTAAGAAAAAACTTATAAACGTTCCCGCACTTTTCGTGTAATTATCTCACTGCAATATATATATTAACAAGGATACATGCTATGAAATCTAAACCTATGAACTGTAGAAATAAAAAATTGCGAATGATAAATGAGAATTACCCCCCCCCCCACCCCCTCCGTAATTTCAAAGTATAAGGGCGAAAGGAACCAATCTACAACATTTGAAAATATTCTAGAAAGCAAATACGCCATCACTGTAAAAAGAAGCATTCCCTAAGTGTTCTTGTAGGAACGTTAAAATGCCAAAAAGTGTTCTTTTTGCCATTTAACCGTTCTCAGTAGAACGTTTTTTCAGAAAAAACGTTTAAAGTGTTCTAAAATAGCTTCAAGTGAACGCTTAGTTTTTACAGTGATTGTATTTTGAATTATGGATTTATAATGAACAAGAAGTTTCGTACGTATTATAATATACGAGTTCAAACTTTGAAGAATTATTGTACACTTTGAGTTTATAAATTGCAAAAAATGAACGGAACACTAACGTTAAGTCAATAAATATCAATATTGATGTATTTTTGTTGAATTAAAGAAAAATGTTACAAAGAAAACAGCAAATTTTGTTATGAACATTTATCCAAGTTCAAATCCGTATATTATGTACGTATGGAACTTCTCGTACATGAGTTATAATGAATCTTGGATTCCGTTAATAATATCAAAAATCCATCTCTAACGATTATCTTCTTCACAACCAACCACGTCTCCGACAAAGCTCGACAATTAAATGGACAAAATTGTAACTGAAAAAGGGATTCAGTCGCAAGTTCAACAAGAGCTGCCTTAATCTTATCGTCCAACGATTCCGACTCGAGGCGGAAGATCAGTTGCAGATGGCTTTCGTCGAAAGTTGACGAAGTTGAGTTTAATTGCAAAGGCGAGTTAAAAGTTCCGGATTAACGAGAAAATAAAAATATCGGAATCAATATACGGCAATGCGGCAAATCCAACGACAGGCGACTACCTTTTCCCATTTTTTCTTCTTCCTCTTCATTCATTTTTTCCTTGTTTTGTCGTGCCGCGTTTTCAAGCGGCAAGTAGATTTCGCGATCGCAGCTTTGCAATCAGAGTCGCGTTCGCGCGTGAACGAACAGTGATTTTAAGTATTCCCAAGGCTTTTCATCTACGTGCCGGCATTCCAGTTTGCGACTCCGTCCGACTTCTTTTCTCTTTCTAGCCTGCCTACTCGGGCATCGAATTTTCGCGCTTTTCAAACGGTAACGCACTCCCCCCTCCCCGTCCCTCCCAATACCGCCGTTTACTGTCTGCTGTTACGTCTTTCCGCGAAAGAACGGAGCGAGCGCGCCGAGCTCTCGGGCTTCATTGAGGAATATCGTACGTCGATTTTTATCGGCGAAAACGCGCGCTATTCGGAATTTTATGTTAGATTGAAATTTCAATGAAGTGTTCCCATACGCGCGAATAAATTGGAAAATAAAATTACCATGCCTGAGCGTGCGTGCGGTTGTTAAACGCAAAAACACAATATTGTTATTGTCGCGAACAGCGGCAAATTTTTATGATAAACGTATAAAATGTTAATTGACTTGGGATTCGCGAAGAATGAAAGAGACATGTTAATATCGCACGGCGTTGCAAATCATACGCCGGCGGAATTTTTCCACGAGTTATCGCCGTTTCAACTTGGAAGTATATTAATAACGCTTTAAAATGGGGCCCCCGGGAATGCGGAAAATTAATTCCACGCGTCACACGTTTCTGATTTCGTTATGACCGTCGTTCTTGCACTCTTAGAACATTGTCTTTCAATCAAAATGTAAAATCTTGAGTCAACGTCGAATCCATCTTGATATTTCGTCACGATATGTGAATTTTCTGTCAACAATCTTGTATATTTAAAATTTTAATTCCGAATGGGTAAAGAAAACCTCTAAAGATCTTGAATGGACGCTCGCGAAAATGATCAATTTATAAATTTTGATACAAAATTTCTAGTTTCTATTGAAAAAAAAAAAAAAATTGTTTTCATTATTAATTAGAATACTTTGGCTATAAATTTTAGAGTTTCGTTGTAACGCGAGTACTGCTTTAATCAAATATAATTCGAACGAAATTGTAATACTTAGGTCTCAAGGTTTATCATTGCGGTTAAATCAGTTAAAAGCGATCGCAGATTGAGGCAAATACGAAAATATCCATGTGAATTTATCATCCTTGTTAAATACGCTAAAGTAAAGCGCCATCTACGAAACGTAATCTTGACCGTTGTTATGTAACAACTCCGAGTAATTGCGGCGGAAGAAAAATCTCGCGAACTTTGCATTCGAAGCCCGTTCGAGCCTGGTCTAACTATTCAGATACGTGTCGGCGATTTCCGCGTGCTAAATTACTTTTCGTTACATAAAAAGCATCACAAGTCCGCAGTTGAAAACGCTCGCGTTTGTATCAAAAACACGTTTGCCGGGGCGTTATCAAAAATCTGAAATGCTCGAAAAACACGGGACCCGGCCTTTATAAAGGCTCATAATTCAAGTCATTATTATTTACGAGTCGACTTATTACGGCGAGCAGTTTTCAAACTGAAAATGAACGTCAAGTCGTTTATGATGTCACTGAAAAAGTAAAAGGCGAGGAGGAGCTCTCAAAGAAGTAGATTATCAGAGACGCCGATGGCGGCGTTAAATGAATCCTCGGTGTGCCGTTAGGCCGCGCCGAGATCCTAGCGTTAGATATGTCCTTGTGGAAACGTCGTTCCTTCTCGCTCTCTTTCGTTCGCTCCGTCCCTCTCCGAACCGAGCCTTTCCCTATTCGTTTTTTCTATCTCTTCTTTCTTCCTTTCTTTCTTTCTTTTTCCTCCGTCTTTTTTCCACTTTTATTTTAAATTTCCTTTTGACATTCTCTTGCTTCTTCTTTCTCTCGAGAGCAGAAGGCTCTCGTCTTCTGTTCTTTGCTTTTCATGTTATCCCCTTTCTATTTGCTGATTTTCTTTTCACCTTTTCATCTTCTCTTCTTTTCTTTCTCATTCTTTTCGACTTTCCGTTCGACTCTTTTCTCCTCTTTCTTCTCCGCTCTACCTATTTTTCACTTTCACGCATCCTGCTTTCTTTTTCCTCTTTCTATTCTCCTCTTTATTCTTTCCTCTTTCTCATCCATTCTTTCTTTTTGTCATTCTTCTCGCCTCCGTTTCATTTGTCTGTAATCCTTTGAACTCACCTGTCGTCCACGTTAATTCCTGCCCGCGTTCGACGAATCGGTTATATTGTGTGGTTAAGCCGCGACGTTAATGCACACATTGTTACGGGGACGGACGGGCAAAGCCTCAAAGAGCCGTGTCGTACCGGCCGCGCCGAATGCCGTGGTCATTAAACGGAATTCGTATTGTCTCGCGACGTTTTTGTTCGCCGCGCTCGACGGAAGTCGTGAATTCATCGCTTTGGAGTTCAGGCCGAATGTTATTCCGCTGGTCGTTTAAACAAACGCTCGCCGCGATGTGGCTAATTAGAGCTTCAGTCTTGTAATTGTCGGATCGTCGGTTTGTGATGAGCGCGCGGCAATTTTATTGCTAAGCAAACCAAGTTCGCTCCGTGATTTGCGACTCCCGGCGAGGGGTCAAAGTTACTTTGAGAACAAATGTTATATACAGAGAAGTTTTTACGTGCATGTATGTCATTTATGTGTTATATATATGGCTGCTATGCGCTACATATGAAAAGCATAAAAAATAGCAGAAATTTCACATCTACCTGACATAATTACAACACACAAATAACATGTATTTCTTTTTATTTAAACTATTAAATATAAGCAATATTTAGTTCATACACATACTATACACGCATTAAATATGTATACATATATACTACATATATGCATTAAAAACGGTCACTAGAAAGTAGATATATGTTGTCATATATGGTTACAAATCATATTGCATGTTGGTAAATATATAAGAAGTTTATTTTTACTTTATATATACTGCATATAGTGTGGCAGACTTGTTTTTTTGTCTGAGTAGTCGACGAAAGTTTCAACGGAGCAACCGTTTGCTGTGAGAAAAAGGGCAACTCGCAATCCCGATCGCAAAAATCAGCTCAGTTATGGTGCCTATGCGAGTAATTTAATCAAAGATCTGTCTTTGGATAAGCGAAGATGTATATGGGCAGCGGGCACTAAAAATCTCCTAATCATTTATCTTGCAAGGACATGATCCACGGGATGAGTTGATTGCAAAATTAACCAGTGATACGGGTACGCGCTCTCGTGCTCGCGCGGCGTAATAAAGTAAATTTAATTAATTTGGCATTCTAAAGTCGAAGATATAAGGACAAAAAGGTGGTTCGTCGGAATTATGGGAATTAATTAAAAGAGGCGTCATTTTTAACTGGACGTCGTTTTAAAGCGCAATAAAACGTAACTTCTACAGCGTCACATTTGAGAGGCAATTAATCGACCGGACAAATTAATTACTGCTACGCTTCTGACGTTGCGCATTCAATTTTCTATCGAATAATTAGTTAATTAATTCATTCACTATTAAAATACTCATTTGAAGAGTATTCTGCTGCGTCAGTTTCATTCTGTTGCAACATTTATTGATTTTCGCGTTTTGATTGAAAATTTAATGAATTATGATTTTAATGCCGCGTTGTTCCATGAAATGTTTCATACACAAATCCATACCAAGTTCTATATAAATACCTCTTAAATCATTAAATTTGTTTATGGAGAATATGATTGTAATCTCACTTACCTTGTGCCGCATCTTTTAAAGCTGGTTTTTGCTCAAGTCTTTAACAGCTCGAGATTGAAGTAATTGTCCAGACCTTTTTATTGACGAAAAACAACATCCATTACTTAGCGGTTATTTATCATTTATTTAATGTTGAAATGAATCCAATTCCAAATGGATTAATTAATTGAAACTAAGAGGATTGCGGAGTTCCTTATATACTTTATGTATAATAAATAAGTAATCAGTATTGGAAGCCGTTTTTTTTCTTTTGTAAATCAAAAGGTCAGGGCAATAACTCAATTTTTCTGTTTGTATTTCAACAAATTTTGCTTCAAATATTTAGAAATACATTTCTACTATTCCTCTGATTTATTTAAACTTTGATTTATCACCCTTCATCACCCTTCTTCACATTTTTTGTTCATGATTTTTATACTTATTAAAAAATGTATCGATTTTGATTAAAGTAAGATCTTCATGTGAATATTCGCGAAACGTGCAATGAAATTTATTTTATTGTTTTCTTTTGCATAGACGGTAAAAACATTATACACGTTTTACCTTCATAATGTATTTTAACGTTGACACACGACGTCTTTCTAATCTTTTCATCCAACAGGATAATATTACGTTGTCTTTCTCGTAATTCTACAGAAAATTTCAGAAAGGCGAAAACTACGTGTACATCAATGTTAAAACAAAGCTGTGTAAATATAATACACGCAAATAATATTACTTATAAACAAATTTAAATATTTCAGAGATAAATAAAAATGTATCCAAACCCTTTTTCTATGAACTTGACAAATAATTGAAATACATTTTTATGCTAGATAAAAATTTCAACAAGAATATTCGAACCAATCTAATTTCAATTTCATTTAACAATTCTCTTGAATAACTTGTGTACAACATGGAACACATTTTCCAACAACATTTTTCTCAACTCATCCCGAGATTTCAATCTACGTCCAAATATGTTGCCACATCATTTCGCATTTCATAACAGTAAAGTTATTAACGTTGGCATGATTGTCTGCTACCAAAGGACCGGCGTTTGGCCGGCACAAGCATGCAACGAAATCAACTGACTTACCTCTTCGACGAAAGCTCCTCCGGTCCAGCAGAGTTTGTAGAACGGGTGATCCGACTCTTTGATGTTGCCCACCATTCCAGTTCCGCGTCTCCTCCTCTTATCGCAGATCTGCGGCGGCGGCGGTGGCACCGGCGGTGGCAGCGGACTGGTCGCGACCTCCAGACTATCCGAGCTAGAATTATGTCGACGCGGGGGTGTAATGTTGGTGACGTTGCGCTGCGTGGCCGTAGCCGAAGCAGCCGAGCCGGCGGACGCTTGCTTGTCTTTGCAGGATCTGCTGCAGCCATTAGTCGAGCACGAATTGGACGAATGCGGTGAAGACAAGTAGAAATTCAGGATACACTTTGAAGAGTTGTTGTTGGGTTGTGGCTGCGGACGTAGGAAGTCATCGAGCAGATAAAAGCTCTGGGCGCGACCCGACCTGTTCAGGGACTTCCGGGCCTCCGTGGTATTTCGATCTACTAATCTAATCACCTGACAGTCATAAGTATTTCGCGTATCATCTTCGACTTGGCGGGCATGGACCACTTGTTCCTCCTCCACTTCTGGGTCAAGACAGCCATCATCCTGGAACAATCTCGTGGGTATAAGCATGACCTTGGACTTGTCTCCGCTGGCGAATTCCCCGTTCTCGCGAGCTGATTTCCGTGCGTACGACGACGATGACGAGGAACCTTGCTGGCTGTACTGGTTGACCTCTTCGGAGGTACCTTCCGCTGTAGTACCAGGACCTGCGTTGTGGTAGAAGGATGTCTGGCTGGATCTCGACTGTGAGCCGGCCGCGGACGCTGGGGCGCGGAGTAACGCTCCAAGCGAGCGCCACTTCCGGTCCGGACCGTAATTAACAGGCCAGTTGCGTTCAGCGGAAGGCGGGTTCGACGAACCGTTGCCCGGCCACTTGCGTTCCTTGGACGGCGAGGCCAATGGGTTCGGCCACTTGCGGCTTTGTGCGGGCGAGGTAGTGGTTGATGGGGCAGTATTGCTGGCAGTGTTGGTAGCGCTGGCGCGTTTCGGGTTGGACGATTGGGTGAGGTCGTCGCGTTGTTTGTTCTTCCACCAGGACGAAGTCGAAGCGGTGAACAGGATCAGGGCTCCGCGCAAAGGGTTTTGGTTCTTCGCGTCCTTAGCTTTGTCCTCGCGTTCAGCGCATTGCTGGTATGAATTGCGGTAACTTCGCCGGTAATCGCGGTCGCTTAGTGCGGCCTCGCGCTCCCGGGTCTTGCTGTCTGGGATGTCTTCGTGGTAGAGAACGGCATTAGTGCTACGCAACCTTGGCCGAACACGAACAAAGCCGTAATCGTTGCTGTCGAGTCGCTGGTAGCAATCGTCCTGGTTGCGGTAGTCGGTGCTGGCGCCACCGGTGGCACCGCTACTAGAGGCGCCCTTATAATGGTAGTTGAGAGGGCTCAAGTCGCCATACTGGTATTGCGCAGTTAGCTGCAGGTTCGGCTGCTGGGGAAGTGTAGATGTGCGCGTCCGATGGCCGTCGGCTGAGCTCCGTTGCAGGCAGGAGAAACTTGCCGAGTGCCTCAGGCTCGACGGCGGGTTGCCCGGTTGACTAACGCCCAGCATGCTCGTCTGTCGTTCCTCGTTTTGTCTTTGTACTCGTTGGATGTACTCGTTGAAGCCCTCGGCATCACGGCGACGTTATCCGTCGATGATGGTCCCGTGTATCTTCATCCTGCAAGATGGACGAAAAGTTGATTCAAAGAAATAGTATATTACTCGACGAAAAAAAAAGATTTTTAAATTGGTAGTCCGAAGGTTACCGATCCAAACATAAAAATATAAAATAATGAATTTTTATGTTGGGTACGATATAGTTGCTATGGAGAAGATAAAATATGGTAGTTATCAATCGAAGGCGAATAATACCAAAGTATGTTATTTTCAAGTTAGAAAAATAATGATATGGTCGCATGACTCTTATAAGTATATCATCATTTAGTTGAAGACGGTCTCAACTTCGAAAACTGAAGTTCAATAACGTGAATTAAAATCTTTTTCAACCCAAAAGATGATGTAAAATAAACTTTTTCGTACATGTATATCAAGAGAGTAGTCATCTTCAACAGAGATATAATAGTTCAATTCATCCTTTTTCAAAATGAAATACTGAGGTGGTGCACTAAGCGTGGCAATGACAAAGGGGGAAAAATGGTCACGAAAGAGGTGCGCCCGGGTCGCGACCCAGCCTGGGTCACGGCGTTTCTCGCTTACGAATTACACGCTCGCGGCCAAATGATACAGCACTTGTTTTTGACCGGTGTTCGTGGTATCATTATCCTATCCCGCAGCAACGAGCACTCGCAACAAAAATGCAAAAACGCAATGAAGTCCGGGCAATTGACGAAACAGGCCGCGGGGAACAGTCTTCGGGATTCGGGTTTCATCGCCTGTTATAATTACTTCCTAATTAGTCTGCTCAGACTGCAGTTTGGTCGGCCAATTCGGGCGGCCTTTCACGATTGCGTGGGTCGGTCGGACTTTGTAACGTAAATTACAAACTCCCCGTGCCCGGTGATTTGGCATGCGTTATCCACGCGGCTGGACACACGTAACTGCTACCCAGGTATCGCTCGCAAGTCCAGACCTGGCGCCTCGGGCGAGAACACCCGATCTCATGCGCACCGAGAGAGGACCTTCGATACGCGTACCTACTGCTCGTTTCAGATATAATTATACGCGGGATTGACTTGGATAGCCATTCGGCGTACCGTAGTGTTTCGAATTTCGACGAACCATCTCGCCGAATACGTTTTGTCAAAATATTTTAAATAACACTGACACTAACTTGAAATAGTCTGACTTTTATGTGATTTCGAAGAAAATCCTTTTTTTTAATATCTTCGGTTTTGAAAAATGTATTTCAATCAATATATCACTATGTAATTGTAATTTATAACTTTAACGTCACATCTAGAAATGTTATATATTTATATTTTATTTTTTGACATGTATGGTTTTTAAACTTGAAATGTGTATGATAACATAAAAATACATATTACTTTGTACAAAAATGAAAATATTCCTGTATATTTCATTTCCATTTAAATGATAATAAACGCTAATTTAGTCTTTAAAACGTAAAGTAAAGAACTTAAATATTAAAACGAAATCTTACATGTTCTCAATTCTTTCAAAAAGTTAATAACCCGTATTTGCGATAATAGAAGGTAGTATTATAGCACGTTCTCGAAGCAATGAGTGTTCAAAAATAAGGACAAATATGAAACGCAGGATCACTGACGCAAAGTATTTCATGCAACAAAAGTGGATTTCTCAAGCTGAGGCAATACTTACTCCGACATCTTTTCGTGTCTAATGTTTTCGACCTGCGGAACTTACAGAGTTCCACATTAAAATTTCTATACACATTACAGTTTGAGTTTAACCTATATTTTAAATAAAGAAATTGTACTGTAAAACGGGTGAAATCTGTCCTCGCACTTTGTCAAATAAAAATTTTATTGATTCAAGAAAAATAGCTTCAGCCATTGAATTTATTCAATCAAAACACCAAATTATTACTTTCAACAAATTAAGATTTGTAAATAAAACCTTAGAGTTCGTAAAGAAAGAACAAAAAAAATGGAGAACGAAAGGTTCCAAGTAAACATCACAATAACTATCACCTTATCACAACATAACAACAATTTAAAAAATTCAATACAATAAAAAAATTAATTACAAAACAATTAGATGAAATTACACGACTGCATTATTTTCAAAGGTTTCTGAACTAGTTTCAAACATATCCGAATATTAATCCTTCAAAAATAACAATACCAGTAACTATAATAAATAATGCATAAGAATAATGTAAACTACCGACACAATAAACATAGGATTCAATAAACACAAGTAGTTG
Source organism: Aradophagus sp. ZL-2020 (assembly GCA_022817685.1). Taxonomy (NCBI): domain Eukaryota; kingdom Metazoa; phylum Arthropoda; class Insecta; order Hymenoptera; family Scelionidae; genus Aradophagus; species Aradophagus sp. ZL-2020. The sequence continues at coordinate 10,579 of JABFOV010004973.1, forward strand.
CCACCACAAAGCCGATACCGCACGATTCTCCGGCGATTCTCTGAATCGAAAACAGTGTAAGTAAGTGTGAACGGGTAAAAGGGGCTTTCAGATGTGAACACATGCGAGGTACACCCACACGGGATGTGTCGGTGCATGGAAAAGGCAAGGTCGTTTATAAACATAAGAGTTTACTGAGCACGAGGAGAAATACTTTGTCGGGTCAGGCGCATTTGACATTAAATTTACACAAGTGTCGTATTAAAATTGTTCCGAATCAGCTGTTCCCCTGTTGTAATATAATAGTTATGTAAAGTTGATTTCGTAGGTGGATAATAGGTAACTTTGTAGCGTGAAAGTAACACTCGCGTTATTTTAATATTATAATTTATGTGACTCAAGAACAAAACGTTTTGAAAGCGAAAATGTCTTCATCGGACAAACAAGAAAGTTGTTAAAAAAATGCGGTCGTAATAAATGTTGATAAAAATACAAAGTTTTTATCAAACGATTGCACGACATCATTAAATAATTTTGAATTTTTATACTTGAATCCCACGAAATGAAGGTTATATGATAAAACATACAATTTGAAGCGTAATTTCAACAAACCTTTTATAAATTCCGACTACAAAATTTACCTTTCGACTCAAAATACACAAATTTAAATTAAAAATTTTACAATTTTAAAATTTTACATTAAAGTTCTCAACCGAAATAGTATTTTTAAAAGTAAACAATGCCGATAAACGGACCACGTTTTGTAACATTGACTAAACATTTTTTACGTCTTCAACACTGACAGTGAAAATTTATTTCACCAACAACCTAATATTAGTCCGATTGCACATAGGCGTTTGATGGATAAACACAACGTGCAGTGAGAAGTAGATAATAAGTTTATTTACTTATTTACTGACACCGCAATCCACATTGTTTAAGTGCCGACTACATAAATCTAGTTCTCCAGGTCTAGTGGCATTATGCATTCTCCGGTTGAATCATAACGCTGAAAACTATGCACCGTAAAAAGGAGTTTAGGAACACAAACGCGCGGATTGGTTAATAACGCGCTGTTGCCAAATGTACGCCCGAAGATGCGCGGTCGAAAAGTTAAGGCTGACATTTACCCATTCTAGCAAAACTTATCGAAAAAAAAAAAAAAAAAAAAAAAAGGTGAAGAAAGAAGGCGTAGTAAAAGTGGAAGTATTTGAAGAAACTGTAAGGAGCTAATTTTGTTTGCAAGATGAGATTGCAGACGGCAACAAGGAGGAGTTTACAGAGCGTGAAAACGTGCAACACGGTCTGGAGATTGCGCGAGAAAAGTAGTTAGCTTAGCTGCTCGGATCCCGGATGTTAACGAGAGGTGTCAGTTGATCGTTATTTTTTTTTTTTTTTAACTTTTTTTACAATTGCTACTGCCGTTCGATTGATCCAAAGCTCGAAACGACCCTCAACTGAATCGCGGTAAATCGATACATCAGCTCCGAACTGTACATTATAATTGCACGTTGAGAGCTTTCGGTGCATGACAATGAACGCGTTTTATTGCCGGGCATTTATTCCTATTGAAATATGCAAAGCGCCGAGAGATGGACTATTCAGGTTGCACCGGCTGTTAAACATTCAAGCTTCGAGTACGTGCTATTCTGGGTTCGGAAAATGACGATCCGCTCAACTTCCCGGTTGCGTCTTATCTGCTTCTCTCACAACAGCGACAATGAATTAAAATTTCACGAAGATAATTGGTAGATTTTGAGAATTTTCTCGCTCAAATTAATATGATTATTTATTTCGAATCCAAAGAGTTTTTACTTAATCGAATTATCAAGTTGACTTCTATATTAATTTTGTAATATTTACCATATATACTTTGCAAATCCGAACGAAATGGATAGTGAAACAATATTCACGTGTATGATACGAAAATAATAAAGATCATAAGATCAGTTTTTTATGATTAAATGTCACGTGCTCCCGGAAAAGTACAGATTTAGCGTTAGAACAAAAAATTATACACTTTTGGTTCCCGGGGCAGACAAAAGTGACAAAAAACGATACATTAGGACGTAAATTTGCAATATATGCGAGTAAACACACAAATAATTTATTTCGACATTAAAAAATGCATCCTAAATCGTTTTTTTTTTTTTTTTTTTTTTTTTTTTTTTTTTTATTCAAAAATCAACAAATTATTTTATTTTTAGATTGTTGTCTGTTTTATATACATAACTTCTTGCCCCTCACTTTTTTTTACATCTCATATCTCATCCCATGTTTAATACTTAAAAAACAAATACAGCATACATAATTACAATATCTAATATAATATTAAACATATAATAGAACTCTTACACGG
>JABFOV010004974.1:0-12915 GCA_022817685.1 Aradophagus sp. ZL-2020
CACTCGCTGCCACTCTCCGTTGTCACAGTCTCCTACCGCGCGTCTGCGCTGCATCGCGTCCTCCACACATCAGCCATCTGCCATTCTTGCTCTTCTTTTTTTTTTCATTGCGCCGCGCCCCCCCAGCCTCAACCCACGTCATTTCGTCGGCAGCGCCGTTTGTGTATAAGAGCCCCCCCCCCCCCCCCCCCCGCCTCCTCTTTTACTTGGCATTCTTTTTCCTCCTGTCGTTTTTTCTTTTTTTTTTTCGTCTTTCTTCCTGGATGTAATTGCACTCACTCTCCCTGCAATGATATCTCTTCGGCTTGCATTAATTCAATCACCTTCTCCTCGATTCCCCCACTCCACGGTGCCTCCCACCACCCTTCTTTCCGCTACGTTTGAAATCACGCCGCGCCATGTGCCGCGTAACGTCCCAATATCGTGAGCACGGATTTACCGGGAACGTTGTGATAAACGTCCTTCCCCCCCCTCTCCTTTTTCCCCCAACGCTTTTTCGTTTTCATATTGCAACGATGGACTGAAACGTCGACGAAAATACAAACGCGGAGAACTGTGTCGTCAATATAACGAAAATTTGTTACATTTGACAGAGCGATCTTTTTGACCTTACAGTATGAATATTGTTTTTTATTACTCCTGTTATATTGCAATGTTTTGTTGACAATATAGTTTCCTTTGTTGGTTTAGCTGAATCATTTTACTTTGATTTTGAACTCGATTTTGGCGCTGCTCCGATTATGTTAAAAACAGTTTCAGAATTGGAATCTACTTCGAAAATGTTCTATTTTTTCAGACTAAGCAGTTTGGAAAAGATAATCTTTTTTACGAAAAGTTTACGGTCTACAGAGACGATTCCGTCGTATTTCCAGAGCTTAGAAATAAGTGGATCAATTTTAGCTTACCGATCCTGCGGACGAAGTCATTGGAGGATTACACTATTCTATTTTCGCCGACGTCGTATTATAATATTTCGCTCTCGCATTTTGACCGCCTTCTATTCTTATTCCACTGAAATTTTAATAATTTCAGTCGATTCCACCGAAACAACCCGATCATTAAAATTCACATATTCGAGACGAAATTTCGCCCGAATTAGAAGCGCGTCCGTGCAAGCGTCGCGCGTAAATTTTCAACGAGTCCTTTGATTGGCGCCTCGAAAAATATCAACTTCCAACGGGGACAATTATCTCGACAAATATTAAAAGCTCGCGGGCGTTTACGCGCGATAATAATAATGAACGAGTAATTGCAAATGAAAGGCCGTTGATTTCGAATTTTCGCGTGAAATGTCAAACACGCTTCCGGTCCTCTCGGTTCGATGCGCGAGTTAATTCCTCCGGCCCGATGTTTTTCAGACTCCGGTTCGACTCGTGACGTGAATGTTAAACAGTCCGATAATTATCGTCGGTGATTTCGCGAAATATCACTTCCGTCGTGACACTGCGATTCAGTTACACGCGTGTCGATGACTAATAACGTCATTCGATCGGTTTACTTTTCATTTTTTTTTCTTTCGTGCTCAATGTTTTTTTTTCGTAGTTTTCACGTTAGGAAAATATTCTTACAATAAGGATTCTAACATTTTTTTTCAAATATGAAACATGCTAAATTTATGTTTTAAGATGAATTATAGAATACTTATATTTGTTGTTGTTACTCTTTATTTTGTTTAATTCTTTTTTATGTACATCTAATTGCAGTTTGGATTTGTTAGTCAATAAAATTACAAACTTCTTGTAGGTCGAAATATTAAATTTTTGCGAATAAAGTAGTAGAATTTATAATAATTAACAAAAGATTTATGAAATGTAAACAACATTGTGTCTTATCTTTTTGTCCGCAATACATTTACATTCAAACGCTGAAGAAAATACCTGCACAATTTGCAATGACTCAAAGAAATTTCTGTTAATTTGAATAGTATTATTTTCGATTAAACCGTGCTTGCATTAAGAATAAAAGAATCGTCTGGAACTGAAAGAACATTTTTATGGGAGAAGTCATTTCATAAATCAAGGATTACAATTCATATCAAGTCTTTTTTTTTTGTATCATGTTTTATACTTGACTTTCGATGTTAGAAACTCGTGGATAATATTTCAACTGTCGCAAAAAATATTAACTTCTTACATATAATACAAGTAACGAAAGGTATCATAAATTTGTTGGATGAAATTTAAGATATCAAAGATCATAAAGTTCCACTTTACCCAGTAAATTACAAAATTCTTGAAACATCTTAACGAAACAGTAACACGACATAATTACCAAAAATCAAATTTTCATAAACAATAACAGCCAACTTTTTTTCGCGAAAACAAGTATCGAAATACTTAGAACCCATTGGCACGCGAGACACTTGCAGTGAAAAATCGCGAAAACGTTTGCACGGAAACATTATTTACGACTTAATCACAAAAGTGTCTCGCGGAACGGCATTTTTCCAGCGCCAGTCTTCCGGTAATCTCCTGAAAGACTCTGATTCATCGAAATAAACGAGCCAGAAGAAGAAACCCAGTTTCAAACTCCTAAACCGAATATGAATTAGCAATCCCAATAAAGGACACCTATTCATTCTCGTTAAAGGCCGCCTATTCATCCTGACCGCCGCCACGAAACAATCCTCCGCACGTGACCCACCCAGGCAAACGCGATTTCGTTAACTCAGCGATTTTTCTTCGCGCCGAGGAACCCGGTCGATCAAGGTTAAGCGGGCGATATCTCCACCCGTCAACCGTCTGCCGAGAATCCAAAAATTGAAAATAAAAAGAAAACGCGATGTAAAAGAACAATTGCCAATTGCCTTGTGTACCGTCCATCTATCTTCTCCAACCAGAAAAGGTGGCGCTCGGTCTTGAAGTATCAATTTTTGACACAACCATTAATCGTCGAATCGAACGGTCCGGGAAGGGTGTTGTATTATACGAGAAGGGGCGGAGGAAGAAGGGGGGTCGAATCGACCCGGTTCACCGGGTCGTTATATATACGCGTATATACGTAGGTATATGTATACCGAGTAGTCGCCTGGTCAACGCGTACTCTCATCTGACCTATATACTCGGGCTCCACGTGCACGCGCTCCAGGACGACTTGGATACGTGGGGTTTGGGTGCATCTGACCTATATAGTGGCCGCGCTATTGATTGACCCGATTCGGCTGCGTCCCCCGGCGCCGTGCACTTTCTCTGCGCGTCGGTTCAGGCGGCCCGGCCGGCTCTCGCCGCCCCGGCGACCCGCATCCGCGAGATGACGATGCACCCGATCGATTCGCCGGCGGCGACGTCGAGCCCGCCGCGATCGAAATTGGAGCTAACCCAGTGACTCAGTGGGCGCGATGACATGCCGCCCTGTCTCGCTGTATCTAGGCCAGCGCGGTGCCCCAACGCCCCGACTGTCAATGGCAACGCTCGCGGCGTTGCCAGCTCCGCGCGAGGACGCTCCGCTGGCCGAGTCAATCGGGGGGAAAGGCCGGAGAAGGCTTTTCCTATCGATGACTTTCGCATTTTTACGCACCGGGGAAGAATCAGTTGACCGAGTCGACGCGAAAATCGCTTCAGGTGGAAATAATGATGTTGTTTTGGCTCGTTCGAGGCAATTGGACGTTGAGTCAATGTAATTGCTGAATTGAGTCAGTCTCATTTGCAATCACACGTGGATAAAATCGGTGTTTGTAGACTAGGAAAACATTTGAGCAGCAATTAATTCCTTTGGTAATAGTAAATCGTTTTTTACTAGTGATATTAAATGCTGGTAATGCTGGTTGTGTTTACTTTTTAGCAGTCTCTCAAGTAGTCCACTTTTTCATACTTTTTATTTCCTTTTGCTTGTTGGCTACTAAATAAAGGCGCATTCGAGATAACTAAATATTAGGAAGAATTTAGCGGTTGATATAGGAGAACGCAAATGATCAAAGTTTGTGAGTTTCTGCAAAGTGAGGAATGATATTTTAGTATCTTGATTATTTTCTTGCCGAAAGATAAGTTGCGTTTTCTGTGAAGGAAACGCGAGAGTGATGAAATTCAAGTAAGTTTAACAATTTGATAAAATTCATACATTTTAACATGAAATTTATAGTCTTTTATGGAAAAAAGACTTTTTCAATGTACATTTGAATTCTCTTTTTTTATTAAAAGTATTTCAATCTTGTTATGATGTTTATAATAACGTTAAAATTGTATTGATAAAAAAAAACAAAAAAATGATTTCAAAATATTAAAATATATCTTACAATAAATAGTTGCATGCTATATTTTCCGTGGAATAAAGATTCTACGCAAAACAGCAATATCTTAATTTTGCAATGCACTTTAGACAATTTATACACAGCCTCGATTTAACTACTTCAAAGATAATTATATTGACTTAACCGAGAAGAATTAAATACGGATCTTAAAGGCCATTACAAACTTCCCTACTTAAACCCACCCCAAAGTCAAAAAGTCCAATTTCTCACTCTTATCTTCGAAATACCCCTGCATAAATAAAGCGAAACTACACCTCCGCCAAATTTAGATCATTAGGTAACTCCGTAACAACCCTACTCCTATTTCGCAAAGTGAAACCAGGAAATGCCGAGCCGTTCAATTTGTCAACCGACTCCATTGTGTTGTCCAAAAATGGGCCTGGTAAAACTTCTCGCGAATTCCGTCAGGCTAAACGAGGCCTCGCGTATTTCATGCGAACCTTTCTTCCCTTTTCCTCAACGAGATTTCTGATTAACGTTTGCCGCGTAAAGTCGTACGTATCTCGCACACGTGCGGCGCTTTCCATTCCGTTCACGTAATCGCGTTTATTAGCAGCCTTGACGGGCGTAAACAGCGCACGGCTCACCGCGCAAAAACCATTCGCGAAATATCGGTGTTATCGCGACCTTGCCACGACAGTCGGATTCGATTTGATGGGACGCGTCTAACGGCGCTCAGTTGGAAAAGGCGCGAAAATCAACCGATGCTCGGGATTCCATTCGAAAATCGGTATCGATAAAACAATTGAAAAACAGGGAAAAGGAGTTAACTTGGAGCAGGATAAATTTCAACTCTTATATGACTATATATTAGTGTCTTTCTTAAACGAAAATAAATATTTTTTGTAAGCTTTTGTTTCCTATCTTTCTTACTTAAGTCTGACAGACCCGAATTGTAATTTATGAATCGATTCCCGAATAGGTAATATTGACTCTCATTTTATTTAAAAATTACACTATATAGCTCCGTTTATTTTTAACACCGCATTGATGTGGAATCTTGGCAGCGATTCAATAGACCTCGATGAAATCCACTGGGATCTAATCAAAATTGAATGCCGTCCGTCAAAAGCCCGCCAATTTTTTCGCCCGTGTTTGGAAAATAATCGAACGCGCACGCTATGGAGGCGATTCGATTTTGGAAACGACGGTTCGGGGCGGCCGCAATCCACTTCCGCAGCGAGAACGGTGTATCGAAATATTTTTGGCTGCATTCGCTGATGTGACGTGCGTGAATTGAAATTGGATTGTGCATGGTTGGTGTCTTCTTTTGAAGATATTGTACGATTTTCAAAGTTATTCCATAATTACATGAAATAATTTTATTCTTTTTTGCGATTAGTTTCCTATGGTAGAAAATTCACGACGTTCACGATGAATTCGAACATAAATTTATGATCGATTCGTGAATAATTTTTATCAACTTTAAAAAAGAAAGGCATTGAAAAAGCGTTCTTCATCGTGGATTAATAATATTTTCGTTCTTTAATAAAATGTGTTTTAAGCAATGGAATATGAATATAAAAACATTATACAACCTCGATCAAAGTCTTATTACAAAACGCCAACACTAAATCCGACAATCATATCCTTTTGCGGCGCTCAGTGCCTACGACGCATTCGCGGCAAAATTTCCCATTTTTGTCGACAAATTCCACGTATTTACCTGAACGTCGCAAATGTTCCGACAATTTTTTTTCCTGACAGAAAATTCCTCGATCGCGTCGCCTCAATTCCAAACGGAAGAATCTTCAGGTCGCCGGTGGCTCGCCTCTTATGGCGAATCCGAATTCCCGACCAAAGCAGTGAGTCGCGCGACATCTTCCCCAAGGTCCTATGAGTCGAGAGACAATGACGCGCCGCGTGCCATCATGAGTAAGCCTCCTGCGGTTGGGGGCTTGGTCCGAAAAAATTCCGAAGGAATTAAGCTCATATTATTGTCTTTATTTTTCCCATTTTTCTTGCATTCGACGTTTTTCAACAAGAAATGAAACAGAAATAAAGATAAAAGTGCGAAAAGTTACGATCGAATTAAAAAAAAAACACAAAAAACTTTACCACTCACTTATCTTATGGAAAAAAAAAATTGCTAGCCACAGGAGTTGTGGCAAAATTCAAAATCATTGTGGTGGACCGTCGAACGGCGGGCACGCGAAAAAGACTCAGAAAATGCGAAAAGCAATAACAGCAAACGTTTCGTCCACCATTCCACGCGTTTCTTGCGTTTCGAAACCTCGCGTGCAATTAAAATTGCGGTAAAAATCGAGGGTAAAAAATGCGGTGAAACGCCAAAAACGTGCAGAAAACGGCGAAAAGTATGCGGGAAGCGCGCAAATGAAGAGGCAACGAGTGCGGCTGTAGTCGCGCGAGCGACGACCCTGAGCAGCGCGGCCTTGGCGGCCGCTCGTTACGCGCCTGCACGTGCCTTCGCCGCGGAAAAGCGCGACAGGCCTTGATCGGCCAATTGCGCGCCCGACCTAGCCCAATCCGGACTCCGGCGCCAAATTCGGCGAATCCTTGAACGCTTCGGTTGTTCGTGCCCTTCCCCCCGTCCCCCCTCTGCCGCGTCCTCCTTTTGCGACACCGCGAGCCGGCTTTGTCCCGGCCCGCGCGAAAAGCGCCGCGCGGCGTAACCTAGACACCGGGGCCGCCGGGGACCTTGGCGGAAAATTGTGCCGCGAAGGAAGAAGGCATCGATCGGCCGGCTGAAAAATTTCGCCTCTATTTGCATAACTCGTTTCGAGGCGCGCGCTTTGTCGCGCTAACTGTAAAAGCGGTTCAAGGGTGCGGTCGCGGCGACGCCGCGGGTAAACGGCGTTGGGTCACCAGATTCCGAGATCCCGAGTCGAGGAAGACGCGGATGTTTTAGGCGGACTTGCACAGACATGGGAGTTGTCTAATAGGAAGAATTGTTGAGGGACGTTATACAGTATTGTAATTGTAAAAACATAAGTTATCCTTTCTTAGTAAAAGTACAAGATTTTTATTTAAAGTTAAAAGAATTCTTTTTTGTTTAAAGGTACTCATTGTTATTTGAAATAACCCTGCCTCAAATGAAAAGGAATCCTTTCGAGCCATACTCTCACCATTTATGATTTTGCAACAAAAATCGTCTTTCAATAGCGAACGCTGAAAATTCAATGTCTTGAAACTGTAAATGGAAAAGTATATCACCGTTGTAATTTCAGATTCGATATTTCCACTTGATATTTCACTTTTAGACCCGATTTCAAACTCTATGACTTAGTCTCGACCAGCGCCTTACACTTACCCCTTTTCCCTTTACGAACAAAATTCTACCTCGCGTTGTAAAAGTAATTTCGCGCGTTTCCTCTCGGGATTAAAGGATTCGATGCACTCCAACGTGTTCTTCGCTTCGAAATGTCAGATGTGAAATTCCGCGGTTGGCTTTAAGATTTCGACCGGCGAGCTCGGGGATTGGCCGCCGCGCCTCGACGTAGGTAATCGGGCTAGCCGAACTAGGTAACCTATATACCCAGTGACGAAGCCCCCGACTTGAATGTGCATTTATTCCTTCCAACGCCGTCTCAAAGTCAAACACCGGCGAACGCCACGCGGACTTGTACCACGGCGTTGCCAAACGCACGCGGGACCAGCTCACCGCAAAAACTGGGTTACCTATATTCGCGACCCGGGATTCGGCCTCTCCCACACGATTACTCCGTGTTTTCCCCGGCCTCGCTGACAGAGCCTTTCCAATCCCGCCGCCTCGTCATCTCGCTCCGGGCGAGACGAATTCTCACGTGCTGGGATTAGACGTAACGTTGCATTTGGTTTTCAACGTTTCACGGCGGGAGGAGTGTTTGAAGTGACACGACAAATGACTGGTAAAAGAGATTGCGAAATTTGTTACGTTGCAAAAACATATTTGTTTTACTTTAAAAAAAATTCGTACAAATTTTTGCAATGTCTCTTAACTAGTATAAACCTACTATTCAAAGATACCATTATCATCCCAACAGTTCAAATCATAAAAACAATCACCAAAACCAAAGCTGCTTCATCAAATGTATACCAACAAAAGTTTCATCAATCAAGTATCTTATTATCACTAAACAGAGTCATCGAATGAATTCAAATTAATAATGACAAATGATTTGCCGTACAAGACATATTAAAAATAGATTTTCAAGTGACTCAATCCTTGTTTATTGATTGAACAAAACTTTTTACTTAACGCAAGTTCCATCCGACCTCGTACACCGTCGGCACTTCGCGCTGATACCATATCTTTTTGCCAATACCTTTCCTCGCGCAAAAACTTTCGGAATACTTAGCCAGAGCCACGGTGATGCCGTTAAACGGAGTTTAGGGTTAAGGCGCCGAAGGCCGAATTTCTCATCGGCCAGTCGAGAGCGCCGTGATTAATGGCGGCTGTTGTGCGAAGGAGAAAAACCAACATGGTGACGCTGGAAACGTCATAGGAATGTTGACAGCGCGATGTTACACGAGCCAACTGGCGGCTTGCCGGTGTGCCTTTTTCACACGTGCAGTGCCTAGGGTGCAGCACCGACATGCACGTGTGTGTATGTTTGTGTATATATATGTGTATTTACTCATTTATATACATAGATTAATGATAACACTGAGAAAATAAAGTGTTCTAAAGTGACAATTACGGTTATAATCAAGTTACGGTAAAACTGATCAAGATCAATGCAAATAAACAGTATCTCGTAGTCAATGAATGTGGTCAATAACCGACTACCGAGATAGTAATTACTTAGACAATCGCAATTGTATTCAAACATTGGAAAACAAAGTTAGTACGGGAATCACTTGCCTTTCAAAATAAAACACTTGAACATTTCTCATGAGTTTTAACACCGAAAACGCGTGTATATCATTGAAAATACAGTAGTGTGTTCGAATCAAACGCCACAATATTCTAATAAAATTCAGTTTTATAACGATTAGTAAGTTATTGTCATTTATCTTTAATGCTGAAAATCTCAAAAATCTGATAATCGCTGATTGAAACTGTTGTCACTGCAGTTCATTTTTTCTCAGTGCTGTGCAGTAAAACGTGAAGCATTATTTTTCTCGGTGTAATATTTGTACATAGGCGAGCCTGGAGAGCGAATCGAGGCCCGGTCTCGGGAAACGGCACGCGCGGGAGTGGCGTGGGGAACCGGCGGGGAGGGGGGGCAGGACAAGGGGTGGAGTGACAAACCGTGGGGTCGCGCTCGGTGCCAGGCTGGGGTCACGAATTGAGGTCGATCGATGGAGCTACGTTACTGCCAATGGCGAACTCGGGAACAACGAAATGGGTCAGGTACGCCGCCGAGTCCCGTAGCCGGCGCCGCGGTTTTCCATTTCGACCGAAACCCGCGCCCCGATCCGCGCCGAGCAAAGGTCGGCCCGCCGGCGCCTCGCGAGGGCTCGGCCCGACGCCGTGCTACGTCACGGCCGACGTTGCCGCGTCGATACGTAACTGCGATTGTAAATCAATAACGCTCATTAATCGGCAATCACTCGGCCGGATAAGGTGAATCGACCTGGAGGACCGTGAACCCTGCTTTCCGTGCTCTTGAAAATTCTCTGCCGTTTCTTCGTCGCTTCTTTTTTTCTTTTTGTCTTTTCAGGCATGTCGCGAGAACGTAAGGTTTTTAATAGACCTTAGATATAATTGGCTCAGTCTCGCTGTCTCATTTTGAGACGTTTTTGGAGTTGAAGCATGGCTATGCTGAACCGAGGTATTTTCAGGGCCTGAGTAGTACATCTTTTATTTCTTCACACCTCAAAGCAGTATGAACTAGGGTCAAATTAAAATGTTTACCTTTCAATGTGAAAAACTGTTGAAGTTGAAAAAAAGTCTGAGTATCAATGAAATGTTTTCACATCGATCTAACAGAGATCAATTGTACAAATGTAACACGTAATCGAAATTGTCATTCTTCGTTTCAAAACGAATTATGCATGCGACCTCTATACGAGACTTGCTTCTTTCAGTCCGTTTAACCTCCGAACGATAAAGTTCTGACACTAACGTTCGGGTCGCGTTGATCCCAGGTTCGGGCACGATCGATGTCGATCTTCGGCAGCGAAATGTCAGTCGTTAGTCTACGCTTTTCAATTCCTTCGACGACTTTGCACGTGCGAACACTAACGGGCCCGGGCGTCGATAAGTGTCAGGCGTCGGGTGAATCGTCGCTTTCATAACCGTCGCCCGATCGTATCTAAATTTCTTCAATCACGCGAGTTCGCCAACAACTGAAATCCACGAACGAGCGTGCATAATCACGAGAAGGAGAACGCGGACGCCTCGTTCGTCGGCGCTCGGGTGTACACAATCATTCCCTCGCGCGTATAATCAACTGTAATTTGAATTCATCCGCGAACGCGGGCCGCGCTTTTTTCCTCGGCAAATCACCACTTTTCCACCGTCTTTTGCTTCTTTCTTTGTTTCCGTTTCTGTTCTGCTTTTGCGGATGCAAAGGGGAGGGAAGTTTGAATTATTGGAGATAGAGGGTTTGATTTTAACGGCGTTTGGAAAGAGAAGAATCGTGCGAAAATATTTTTGGTGATATGTGTGATGTTAGATTTTTTTTTTTTATTTACTGTGAATTGTGAAAGAATATTGTAATTTAATTTGGAGACTAAGACTTTATTCATTTAGTTTTTGCAAATTCAGCGAATCGTGAATTATTAACGTCTTGAAAATTGTTCAAGATGTTGGTCGTTTCGTTTCAACTTAAAAGTAATTTTCTACTTTCGCAGCACCAAATTTAGCAATTAGATAATCGCTTACTAAATTTATCGTCGATTGCGTCTATATCATCCTGCGCTATCAGTTTTATTGCACCTCCGCGTGTAATGAAGTGCAGCGCTTACCACGGCAATAGTAGAATGATTAATAATTAGCCACAATTTTATTTCTAATAAACGGTGCATCAAAGTAACGCGCGATTTTCAAATCTGCAGGGCAATCTCTCGTGTTAAGCTATGTGGAAATATAGCATTACTTGCCACTAGGACAGTTGATTAATTAAATGCCGGAGTCGAAATTTTCATCTCCTAATTAAATTGCCCGTAACTACGTAACGCGCAAATAAATGATGATATCATGTTAAAATAATAAAATTAATTTTTAAAAAATTGAAATGTCGCAGGTTAAATTTTTGTAAAATAAATAGAAAGAATAAAAAAATTTAATACATGCAACTATATACATAATTTTTGTTTGTGTATGTAAATATATTTACTTTACGATAACATAAATTGAAATATAAGAAAAATATATATACAGAAAATATTAAATGTTATAAGTATATTTATATATCAACATTTAAATTTGTTCCAGCTTGAAATGCTGAATATTACATATATTGTCAAAATATATTTCGATTCTTATCTGGTTTTTCCTGGTGTACATTACGTTATTATAGTATTAATATACTCTTCTAAACAGTATGATAATCCACTCATAAATATATGCAAGCCAAGCGAGAGATGATATCGGAAATTTACGGTCTCAAAATGTTACAAAGGTTGAGACGTATCGGAGTTGCGCTATATAGCTTTGCGGCTTCACACGTGTCTCAACGAAAATGCGGAAAATCGATGCAACCTTTCCGGCAGAAAACAAAAATAAAAAACGGAGGAAAAAGTGCAACGCAAACGTAAATGCAGAAATATTCCAGTGCAATTTTTCGTCACCCTTCAAAACGAAAACCGCTTCTCAATTAAAACCAATTCAATTTGAACCTTTCTCCAAACAATAGTTATAGATTACGATTTAAAAATTTTAAAACATTTCTGCGGCTCTTCACAAACGTTTCATTTCTCTGTAATTGTCTCTCGCAATATTTTTATGCAAAGAAATTTGCAAAAATAACAATTACAGTTCCAATGTTCAATCAATGAACAACTCAAATTAAAAGTTCAAACAAGATCATCAAAGCGACGAAAAAAAAAAGATAAAAACTGCCATTCGAACACTCTTCCTCAAAAAAGAAATCAAAACTCCCATCACAACAAGCCCAACCCCAATTACCCGACACCCCGCGCCCACCTCGACCCCAAATATTGACCCGCTTCGATAAAGTATGGTAATTTTTCGCCGACTGCTGTCTCGCGGCGAAAAAGGACGCGAGACGGAGAAGCGGCGAGAAAGGGAGAAAGAAAAAAGAAGCCACAACCTCAGCGTTATCGATTAGGCGTAGCCGGCCGGCGATGAATCAAGTAAGTCGGGTGAATCAAGCCGGACGCATCGGACCGGCCTGAAGCCGGGGGGGGAGGGGGCGAGGAACTAGGTATTTATAGTTGCGAGCCGGGCCAAGAGTCAAATCCGATTGGCCGGACTCCGGTTCCGTGAATTGTCAAAAAGCGAGACCGGCAACTTGTTGAAGAGAGAGGTCGCGCGCACGTAGCTGGGTCGCGGGTGCAAGTGTGTGTATCTGCGCGGGGTGGGTGGAATGGGGGGGGGGGGGGGGGGGTGTGGGGGGTTGGGTGCGGGGGGGGGGTTTTTGGTTGGCGCTTTCTCGTGGGCCGCTACACTTATTGTGCCGCTATCGGGCTGTCTCTTGTTCTCGTTCCCGCGCCCAATAGACCTCTCTCATGCCCCGTACAAGGCTTCCGCATGCAAAAAACTCTCACTCATACACATATCTCCGAGCCCACGAGTCGGTGTCCACGCACGCATCACG
>JABFOV010004975.1:0-12913 GCA_022817685.1 Aradophagus sp. ZL-2020
ATTTGTTAATAGATTAACAAAGCGGTTATTTGATGGGAATGTATGTTGTATATAACATATGTCCTAACAAAACAAATTTTTATCTGTATGTGTTTATAAAAAGTCATAGTGTGTATAAAAATTCTTACAATGTTATTAAATATTTTTGTTACTGAACAATCTTATCATTTCATAATTCAATTAAACTGATACTAACAATTAATTTATGAAAAACAAAAGCAGAACCGTTAGTAATTGTAAAATGTGTTTCTATGTAGCTCCATCTTCCGAGCAATGCAGAGTCAGTCTCAAGTAGAGGAAGCTGAGTTGTCAGAAGCTGATCAGCCTCCAATCATTCAGTTGGCAGCTTCTATTTGGTTCGGGGTTCTTGCTCATTCGATACTGTTATGCTACTTTATGGTTTTCCTGCATCAAATAAAAAATGCTTCAGTTCTATCGTTGCCATTGCCAATGATGGTATTTTTATGGGGCTCTTTGACTATTCCACGACCATCCAAAACTTTTTGGGTCACTCTTATTGCTTACACTGAGGTATGTAAATAAAACGAAAATTTAGTAATAATATTTTCTTGATTAATGTCTTATTTTCTTGATTATTACTAACTCTTTCAATTTACTAATACTAAACATCGTTTCACAGATTATAGTAATAATAAAGTGCATCTTCCAACTGGAATTAATACCTTGGAATCAAAAAATTGGACCAAAAAGTCCCTTATTTGCTCCCCGAATCATTGGTATTGAAAGGCAACCTAATTATGCACTTTGGGATTTGTTACTGCTGTTAATGATGTTTTTCCACAGGTATATCCTATTTTTTTGTATTAGTACATTAGAATAATAACATAATGAAGAAATATAATGGAAAATCATGTATTAAAATCATTTTCTTGTAGATTTATGCTAAAGTCTCTCGGACAGTGGACAACGCCATCTGTGACACCGCACAAGATTATTCCTTCACCTTTATCAGTCGCTGCAATGAGGCAAAATACTGGAGCAAATGGTGAAGAACCTCTACCACAAGTACAGTTGGAAAGAGAAACCAGGTATGTTTAACTTAATTTTTAAGTCATTAATTACAGTATTTAGTTACTATAATGAATGAAAAAATTAAGTTTATATTAATGAAAAAAATTTATGTGTAATTGTAGAGGAGAAGGCAATAACGTTGAAAAACAACCACCACAGACGCGTTCAAAAGTCTATCAGTCTGGTGATTCAGAACAAACATCAGTTCCTATCGATGAAAACGAAAAACTCTTTACTGAACAGCCTGCTCAAGACGAGGATCGAGACCAGGAAGATCTCGATGATAGCAAGTTTCCAAAAGCTATGGAAAAAGCGTTAGTTTTATTAATTAACATTTTTTCGATTCTACAAATTGCTATTTTTATTTGAATTTGAAAGTTTCCTTAAAAAGCGAATTTTGAGTTACTATTAATGAATACTTACTCAAATCATATTTTTCAGAGCCAACAAGTATATGGAACCATTGAAAGTATTTTTCGTTCAAATTCTCACGCCAGATGGAAAAGAGAAGACCAATGTCTATGCTTACATGTTCCTTTGCGACTTTTTCAATTTTATTCTCCTTATTTTTGGATTTTCTGCTTTTGGAGTAAGTTAATATAAAACTAGTAAGAATTCGCTAATTTAAATTTAAAATCTAGTTTAAATCTGAAGTGAAAGGGTAAGGTGTAGAAGATGTATAATTTTATGTAAAGTGCACTATCTATGCATCATACCCTATCAGTACAAAATACCTTAACTGTTATTAGATGCATACTTATATTATTTCTTCATATTCTTCAGACTCAACAAGGAGATGGTGGTGTTACTGTTTATTTTCAAGAAAATCGAGTGCCAATGCCATTTTTGTTAATGCTGCTCTTACAATTCGCGTTAATAGTAATCGATCGAGCACTTTTTCTTAGAAAATCCATGCTAGGCAAATTAATATTTCAATATTGTCTTGTTTTTGGAGTTCATATATGGATGTTTTTCATACTTCCAAGTGTCACTGAACGGTAAATTTAATATTGGGAATTTATTACATGCAAATCAAATAAATTTCTGATTATATAATATACCACTAATTTTCAGAGCTTTTAACGATAAACTCCCACCGCAAATTTGGTACATGATGAAGTGTTTCTATCTTTTACTGGCGGCTTATCAACTTAGATTAGGTTACCCAACGAGAATCCTTGGAAACTTTTTATGCAAGAAATATAGTATCATCAATTATACACTTTTTAAAGGGTAATGATTTTTTTCTGGGACTAAGTCAAGAATATTTTTGTTATACGTTTACAAAAAATGCAATAAATATTGTTCATATTATGGGAAGTGAGAGAAATCTTGATTTTATGAAACTGTAATCCTGTTCTTAGTATGAGGTCGCAATTTTATATTTAAATAAAGATTTCTCTTTCATCTTTCTTGCTATAAAATATGTATATATTTTTTTTTGTTATATTTAATATAAAAACAAAAATGGTTTTAGATTTATGTTTGTGCCTTTTCTATTTGAATTGCGAGCTGTCATGGACTGGATCTGGACAGACACATCAATGACTATTATGGATTGGTTTAAAATGGAGGATATTTTTGCGAGCATTTATCAAATAAAAGTTAGTCTTATTATAGAAATAATTTATAAATTAAAAATATGTCTTTATAAGGTGGAAGGACGTTCATGGTGACACTGCTATCACTAACTATTATTTCTTTCTTGTTTTGTTGGAAGTGTGACTTATATCTTTTTAGTAAAAAGATAAGTTATATTTTCGACTTTATTGATCGGCTGCAACGCCATTTTAAACATTCTTCTTACTTTTTAAAGTAGTAAATGATTAAACATAATTGATTAAAAAACTGTCTCTAATAATTTTATTCGTATAAATAATTTTTTTGATTGTTATAGTGCATGAGAGGGGTGGAGAACGACTTTCCACAAGAGCGCGGAGTGAAAAAGAATCAAATAAGTAAATACATGGTTGGCGGTGGAGCTTTATTCCTCATGATAGGTTTAATCTGGTTCCCACTATTACTATTTGCTCTGGGCGGCACAGTTGGCGTCTCAAACATTCCTTACGAGGTGTCGCTGAATCTTAGAATTGGTCCATATGACCCCATCTATACGATGAGTGCTCAGAATAACTCCATCTTCCGATACAGCGAGGAAAATTACAGAAGTCTTTTAAATACTTATTCGAGTGACCGATCTGATAGATCAGCAATAACTTTTTTGGAGAATTACGTTCATACAGATGTCGCTGCGGTGAAGCTGAGTAACTCGTCTGGAAGATTCTGGGAAATTTCACCACCCAACAGAGAAAGGTTCTACTACATAATTATTAACTACTTCTAGTAGTATACTTGTTGATTTTATTTCACCTCAATTCAACTTTATATTTAAATTTCGTGTGCAAAATATTTAATAATATTATTTTCTATGATTAACACAGGTTGATACAGTACTTAAAGTCAGAAGATATTGTGACCATCCATGTCGAATGGACGGTATCACGGAAAACAGATGCGAAGGATGCAAGTGGAATCACTAAGACTGTTCGTGATATAAGGTTGCCTCCTTATATTGATGGACAGTTTAATCCAGCGAGAACAAATCTGACTACAATACTGTCGTTGAATAGCAATACTGAGAACAACAACGAAACAGTGATTTATCTGAAACATGTATTTCCAAAATTTTTAAAAGTTACTGCCAGAACGACCGCACCTGTTCCTCAACTAATGAAATCATGGCAAGGTAAACTTCTGTTAAAAAAGTTTGTGTGACAATATGTTAATCTATGTAGAATTTAATATTCATATTATATTACGTTTTGCAAAAAGAAAGTTAATCCAAGAAGTATAAGTCGTAATTTTCTTCAATACATCTGAATAATACGTTCGGTAACTGACTGTATTTGTTTTAATAATTATTTGTTATTGGTAAAGCTAGGTAGAAAGTTTGTTTTACAAAATCACATATTTGAGTACACTATCAAACGAATACCAATTATTCTTTTTTTTTAGTGGTAGAACCTCCCAAAAGTGACATTGTAGAGGACAAAGATAGTTATCTGTATCGCGATGTCAGTCTCCGAGTCTCGTCTTCAAACCGCAACTGTTGTGTCGTACAGCAATGGTGGGTTGTGCGAGAAGAACAAGATAACATATACGATGTCCTTCTATCTAAAATACCTATGAACGACAGAAATGATGATATAATGATGTTCCTTTTTAATGATAAAGCCTTCCCTGAAAGTCTGAGCTTTATTAGTGGTTTTGGGTAAATATTTCTACTTATTAAACTTATTATTAAAAACTTAATTTTCTTATTGACGTCAGGTACAACTAACTTGATTAAACACAAAATAAAACGCATTAAAATTAAGTTTTTAAAGTAAAATAAAGATTCTGAAATTCGTATGATAAGTTAAGATTACTTAATAATTTCTTTTTTCTATATATTTTTAGAATTTTGGGATTGTATACCACTGCAGTTATTGTTATCAGTCAAATGATGAGGAAAATCGTGAGTGACATGGCTCCAAAAATAATGTTCGACGATTTGCCATACGTTGATAGAATACTTCGATTGTGCCTTGATATCTATTTGGTCCGAGAAAGCGGTGACTTGTGTCTTGAAGAAGATTTGTTCGCAAAACTTATTTTCTTATATAGATCTCCAGAAACACTGATAAGGTATAAATTTAAGTCTTGAAATTGTTTTAAAATAATTATAAGGTATTTAAATTTGCAATTCTACGAGTCTAAAGATTAATTATAATATATATTTTTAATTTTTGAACAAATTACCAGTATAGCTTTTTAAATATCTTTCATGCAAATCAACATTTGAATGAAAGTTTCTTTAATATCAATATCCAACTCATTTACATATAACTATTCATCGTCTAAATAATATATTTAATTACAATTCCAGATGGACAAGACCTCCCGATCCAGGAGAACGGTCAGAAAATGAAAGCGATGAAGAAATGGAACCGCATCAATCGACTTCGCCACGAAGATCGTCCATTGAATTGAAAGAGGCATAAGATTTATATTTTGAATAACAAAATGCGCGAAATCGAAACGAAGTCGAGTTATATTTTGCAATATAACTATAAATTATTTATTCAATGATTAATTTTTTTCTAATCAACAGTCTAGATGATAAGTTTATTTTGTACTTGTATAAATCATTGTTTTTCACGTTAAAAGTATGTACATCAAAATGGCTATAATTTAATCTACATCGCTTAAATGGCAATAAACGGTAATAACGTGTGCTGAGCACATGAACAATTAATTTTACAGTTATGGTAAAATGTTATTTTATAAGAATTCATGTGTAAGTGTCACTTTACTATATGTTTTGGCTATTCTTACATTTTTTTCTTTTTTTTTTTCCTTTTTTTAATTATACACAATTATTTATATTTGATGTGAACATAGATTGTGTGAAGATGAATATTGCACGTGTAAATAATAAACTCATGCAGAAAAAATGCTCATAAATTTTGCTTTCTTTAAATATTAAGCAAAGAATAAATTGTCAATGAGAAAATGGAAGGTAAAAATATACAGTGCTCATTTTTCTCCAGAAATTTATTTCACAATTTCATTTATACAATATATAAATTTAACGGGACATGAATTCGGCCTTTAGATCGCACAAGTGGGCACGAAGCACGTTTATTATAAGTTCTTTAGTTGAAATCAATTAGTTATATATTTTGTATTATCTCCAACCAACAGCAAGAACACGGCTAAATAGTTTTCATGCGTTTAAATAGTTTTGTTATACACAAACTGTATAATAGTGAGATCTCCACTCGTAAATTACGCACAAACTTTCCTAGATCCGGTCATCTTCTGTTTTTGAATTATTATTCGTTTATTGATCAATTGATGAATGAATTAGTTATTGTTAATTGATCAGCTCGATTTGTTCCTAATTGCAAAGTTAGCACGTATACTTAACTATATCGTCATTTTCTCAATTCATAATATATATAATATAGTTTCATACATATGTATATATTCATTTATATTCATTTACGTATATTTATAGAAAATTATGCTAACTACGTCGACGAAATATATACATAAAAAGGCAAATGTGAAATACCTGATTGTTTGCATCGTTCACTCAAGTTTTATAAAAATATTTCTTTCTTTAGGTCGTCATCTCCTGTCAGTACTATTACGTAATCGTATTGTAATGGTACAGGGTGTTATATTTGAAAATGTATCCTGTCTTCGGTCTTTATCCAATTTGACGTGTGTATAAGTAAAGACAAAATCATTATTTCAATATGAATTCCGAAAAAATCATTTTCGCCAACTTTTCTTTTCTTTTTTATTTGTATTATTATTATCTAAATTTTTTATCCTCGACGAAAGAAGCATGTCGAAAGTAATTTTTTCGGCTGACGCGAAAGCTACTTTCTTTGCAGGTAACACTCCTTAAAATCTACTAGCTTAATAAACTCGAAAAGTATAATTCGTGTACTGTACAAATTGGTCGCTGCTTTTGCCAATCATATGTTAAAATGTTGCCGGGAATATTAATTCAGGGTGGGAGGAGGTCTACGAATGTGCAAAATATTAGCTTTGAAAATCGACTTATCAAAAATTGGACGTCAATAATTGACAGGGTTGTTGTCGCAGCAGCTGATTCTCAGGTAAAATATTTCGCAGAGACAATGACAGCGTTAGTCTTTGACGAAAAGTCATTTATTTAACATCACTTCAGAATGTTTTATTATAAAACAACAACAAATGCCTGGTGTGTCGCCTTAATTACGCATCAACAACGAAAGAAATGTTCACTTTACAAATGTAATAATGATCGCAAATTACTCACCACCAACAAGAAAGAAAATCGCAAAGCGGTCGCTAAACTCAAGGATGGATACCAGTAACAATGAGAAAAGGAGACAGAGGTAGAGGGAAGGTGAGGGAAGATGGTACTAATTAAATTAGGTAAAAGGAATGGAAGAATATCTGTTTTCTTCGATAAAATAAAAGTGATAAATACAGATACCCCAAAAATCACAATGCTGAGTTCGCGAAAGTCCGGTGATGCTATCAGCTCGCTTGGAAATTTTCGTAGAAGCGACTTATTCGTGCGTTCAGAATGGGTAGGTTTTCCCTGCGACGTGAAATTTCGTTTATACAAAATTTAAATTAACTAATTGCATAGTGCGTATAAAAGAAGAAGAGATATAGACCACTGTGATGATAAGCATGATAATAAAAATGACAAATTCATTCTGTACAAACTCCGGCGATTACGAAGTAGGAAAATTATAATAACATTAATTATTATAATAATAGTAATAATAATATTAATAGTATTGATATTAATGATAAAATAAAAGCTAGAAGAACTGAATGAAAAGAAAAAAATGTAAAGACAAAATAACAATTCCAAAGGGTTGGACTAAAAAGTGAATGTCTTAAGTCGCTCAAGGCTCGCCCAAAAGCTTCTTTTAAGTAAATGTCGCACAGACTTTTACAATATATAAAAAGATGGAAGCCTACGTCGTTTATTCCTACGTTGGCTTCCCGTCCAAATTGAGATACCACTTATTACCAAATTTATTTTTTGATTTGGTACAACAAAATCGCGGTCCGCATCTTCGTTACATAATCTAACCATTTAAAGCGCTATTTATATATTGTTTATTATCGTTTGGTAGTGACGTTAGAGCGCAGAAACGAAGTAGCACCGACGATTCTGAGTTGATTTTAAAAATCGTCTTCCGCGACTAAGGTCTTTCAATCCTTGCGATCCGTATCAGGCTTTGTTTTCGGCTCCATCGACGGTCGCGGGTGATGTGGATTTGTCTGATTTCGTGGCACCAAAACGACGTTACCGTCAGCCGAATGTTGTAGCATATAGTGGTATGAACTATACAGATTGCCATCTGGATCTCGTAATGACTGCAAAAGAAAAAAAGAGATAGATTGCAAGTTTGTAAAATGTCAGTTTACATTAAACTTTTACTTTACAGTCAGATAAAATTTAAATCATTATTATTTTTAACGACATAAGTTTGCTTGCAAAAATAGTAATTTTTAATAAGTATAAAAAGAAATGTTTAATACGATTTTTTTTCTTAGTGTATACTTTATACCTTCTAGCATCTTAAAAAAACCGTTTTACATTTTTACTTTGAACATATTTTTCACATATTTTTGTACTATTAATCACCTGGAAAATGTGACGATAAAGCTGATTGAATTTGTCTTTCACTCGTTGTCTCTCAAGCAGCATGAAATCTCTTTCGCGTATAAGCCTTATCTTGCGGTCACGCATTTCTTTGACCTGGTCAGCTAAGCTGATGATCTGATCTAGCTTCCGCTTTCTGCAATTTTGCGCTGCGACCTTGTTCTTGCCCCTCCTCCTGATATCACGAATTAGCGACAGCTGCGACTCGCTCAAATCATACTTGCTTAGACGTTCATTAAACTCGTCCATTGGCAAATTGATGATGTCGCTTACAGGAATGGGCACATTTAATGACCGCGCACGTTTTTCATCCCTCGTTAGATGTTCTTCTCCGTCGTTTTTGCGTGCTTGAATTATACAAACAAACTTACTTTAGAGAAAACAATGAAGTTATCTATATAACAAGGTTACTTATTATATATTAAAAGTTGATGATCACTTAGTAATATACGATTGTAAATAATATAATAGATTATGCATAACTATATGCGAATAATATATAAAAGTTGAATAAAATATAAGAGTAGATTACATACACTTTCTTTTTAATTCAAACTTTTTAATAATCTTACCTTTCTTATCTCTCGTAAGTGGTCGTTGTAATGTGCCTGAACTTTCTGGGGGTAAGTGATAAGTATGATTGTGATGAATGTGTTCAATTGCTGTTCGACCTAAATATTCGAATAAATGATATTAGAAGATAATAATCAAGTGTAAAACTAGGTAAAAGGATGATTAAATTAATATTCACCAGTTTGATGACGTGAAAAATCAACGCTGCAGCTATATTTGAGTTCGGGTTGTGGCGGTCCAGCTGCGCCCTCTATTGGTCCAGCGTAGGCGTTACCTGGTGCACCAGTGGCAACTGTGTGAGAATCGTATTCGTATTTCAAAGATGTTGTTGGATGGGCAGTTGCTCCTAATGGTGATCCTAAAATAATTAACAATTTGTTCTTATTTTATTCAATTTTCAAAATGATATTTCTTAATTTAAAGTCATTTTTGTACGAAAAAAACGTTTTTACACCTATATGTTAAGACAATAAATTACTGAAAAAATAAATATTTATTTATTTTTTCAGTAATCGAATATAGATACATAAAAAAAAATTTGTTTCATCTTGAAATAGTATATCAAAGGCAACAGAAATTTCATATTTAATATATGAACTACATAATTTGTACGATCTACCGATTTCATATTGTCTCCTTTGTCACACAAGATAACAATGAGTCTTGTTTAACCATACAATTCTTCAACATCAATTGTTACTGTGCCGGACAGCAACTTCTGCTATTCAATTTTTTCCATATATAAGGAGTGCTTTCGTACCTTGTTCCTGGAAGTATCTTTTGGCGAACATCTGATGTTTCTTTTGAGCCACTGGCATCATGGAACGTTCGGCTTGGCAGCGAGGAGAACCACCCGTTCTAGGTACTTGGTAACTGTAGTCGTACGATGAATGATATTTACTGGAAAAAAGAAAGAAGAAAAATAGAATGTCATTCGTGTCTTACAGAAAACATCAATTTCATTTTTGTGACTAGAGTGGATGTACCAGTAGATGACCGTGTAGCAGTGAATGACCTCGCCATCAAAGTGACAAAGATAGGAAATAAACTTTAAACGAGTGGTCATTTATTGGTACTTAATCTTAAAGGTTCATTGGTGTTTTTACCTTACTACATTCTCGTTTTTTTTCTTTACCAGATAAGATATCGATATTTTCGTTATTACACTAATTCACTAATCTCAATGCGAGAGTACAAAGATCGTTAATATTAAACCCCAAAATCTAAAATGAAGGCGTTAATGAATTCGACCGAAAATCGAAAAAAAGGAAGAATAAAATGCAGAGTTGCCTACTTGGGGTAATCCATGGAATAGTGTGAATCAGCTTGGGTGTGACTCGAATTAGAACCAGTTTCCATCCACTCGCCGTCTGATAAGGAGGGTACACGTTCGCTGCCCATGCTACTAACAGCGCTGTCGCTCGATGCATCCATCCTTTCATCTGTAACGCCGGTCAAAGTGGTGACCCCAGGGTTTGGCGCAGTGGCACCACCTGCACCAGCTGCAGCGCCAGCTCCATCTACACCGGCCAAAGCGGTCGCCCCGGCTGGTCCCGAGGCATTGTTGCTACTGTTGTCCAACATCCGCATTGTGTACATACCTGATAAACAATCGAACATAGAATCTTAAATGATTAACACAACGAAAAGTTTCATTTTGCAATCAGATACCATTCGCAAAATAGTACATTTCCACACAAGAGCGCTAGTGTCTATGAGTCAAACAATTTTTTTTTTTGTCGTATGAAAAATGTCAGTTTTTGCTATAGATGCGTTAAGTGATATTTATACTCTAGTAAGCAAATCATAAATTTTATAAAGAGCAATTGCGTATACGCTCAAAAATGAATGCGTTAAATCAAACAAAAATTGTGATGAATGATATTATTATGATACTAAATGGCATTAAAACACATGAATTTTTTTTTTATTTTTTTTTCAACTGACAAAATATTGTTATTTTCTAAAGTCAACAATTATAAACAGTTTGGGACAGAAATAGTTATCTCTTCTTTCCTTGACTATTTTTATTTAGATTTTGAATATTCACAATCTTGTATTTTGTTTCAGGAATCATTATTTATAATTTTGTCTTCAATTACTTTTCTTTTAAAATATTTTCAGTGAAATTCTACGCTAATTCTAAGCTACGTCTATGCTTTTGATGTTCATAAATCGTGTTTGCAAATGGTGTCTCACTAAAAGTTTGTAAATAAAGAAAAAAACACAAAAACAAAAAAAAAACAAAAAAAGGAAAGAAAAGAAAATACCTCATCTAGTACTAGCTTTCGATATTGTTCTTGTTATTACATAACATATGACTTGATATGAAATTTGCATAATTTATTTCAATTGACTGTAAACAACGTTATCTACCGGCCTTGAATCGCGCGAGAAAAGGGAATTATTTGAATACAATTAATACGCGCCAACTGTTACGTTTTCGAGAGGCGGAGGAGTCTTTTCGTTAGACCGCGTATCTTGAACGTGATCGTAACACTTTCTCCGACTCATTAATCTAAAATTAAATTAAGTTAAATAATATTAAACAAATAAACGAACAGTGAAAGAAAACATAAAAACAATTATATTAAAATTAAATGAAACAATTGCACGCAAATTAAAATCCAAAGAAAATTGAAATTAAAAATTTAAATTTAATTGAAAAAATTAAAAATTAAAATCGAAATTTAAAATTCAAATTTGACATTTTAAAAGATGATATTTGTTGGCATTCATTGAAATCAAAAGCAGCGAAGAAACATAATTTTTAAATACCAAATAAATTTCCGTTTTTTTTTTTTTTTTTTTTTTTTTTCCACATTAAATAAGTTCGTTGTTACAAATTTGCGGTGCCTTCGTTGGAAAAAATTGAAAATAGCCGTAACGTCGATGAAAAGTGTCGAAGACAAAAGTGACGTAGCGCGTGGTCATTTTCGATTTAATAATTATCAGCGTCGTACGTGCTGTAAAACGTTCATTGTCATCGAAATAAGATGCGCGATAAGATTGCTGTACAAATCGGCTGTTTGAAGAAGCCAACGGCGATAAATTTGTTATCTATTGTTTGTATAGTGATCAGTGATGGACGACCTTTTGACGGTGCTTTTTCGATACGTTACATTTGCAGCAATAGCGTGACTACAAAACGCCGTCAACTTCCTCGTACGTTTATAAATACGACGCCTTTTTGCTTTACGTTTCGTGGTCACTTTTTTGAGTTTTTTTTTTTTTTTTTTACCTCAAGTTTATTTCTAATTGTTTTTATTTTCATAAACTACATTAAACGACCAAATCTTTGTTTTAATTTTAGTATCATTTATGCACGACTTCATTGTCTATTGCCAATTAATTTTAATTACTTCAAATGAATTGTAATTTATAGAAAAAGTACTTTTAAATATAAAAAATGACTTTTTTTATACATTTCATATACTTTTTTTTATATTACATTTGTAATGAAGCTAATTAGATGTAGATTAAAAATATTTAAATTATGTTGAGAATTGTTTTTATTAAAGATAATGTGCACTTGTTAAGTTTTTAAATTATATATTCCGTCGATTTATAGTATGAAATAAATGTGACATGTACAGTACAATGTGTGTTTGTTTTTTTTTTTCTTTTTTTGTGCATACAACATGGAACTCTACAAACATCATTTTGAATTCTCATAATAACGTAATAACAATCTGCTCTATAATTTCAGCAGCCTAATCTATTCTTTCACCTATCCAAATTGTATTTTATCTTACGAATTGTGTATCAAGTAATTTACAACTTTTTAACTATAATTTCAATAGTTTAATTTGCTATTCCACCATTCTAAACTTTACTTCACATGCACAATGAAAATAATGTAAAAAAAAAAAAAAAAAAAAAAAAAACTTGGAGAAAAAATGGTTTAATTTTAAAAAAAAAACCAAAAATAAAAAACACAACTCTCCTCCCCGACGCACCACAGAGAATGTCAACAATTTTATCTAGCAACGCACACAACCAAAAAATAAACTAACAACAGATATATACACTGTCACCTCACTCAGCCAGAACATTGCGTATACATTACTCGCTCTCACG
>JABFOV010004976.1:0-12908 GCA_022817685.1 Aradophagus sp. ZL-2020
GAATAATATTGGTATGTAAAAAAATAAATTTTTTGTTTTTTTTTTTTTTTTTTTTTTTTTTTATATACATTTAAAATATATTCAATGTGAAAAAAATTGTTCATCAAAAATGTAAATTGAATAAAATATTTAATTTAAATTTTATCACAATCTATGTATTTAGAAAAAAGTTCAATTCATAATTGTTTTTTATTTCTGTGTTGACAAGTATCAAAATTTCAGGATTATTAACCCGGAAATACTCGTGTATTTGTTGAACCTCTTTATCAACAAATATGGCGTTTCGCCATCCTTTTTTTGTTCGGTCGAAAAGACGATACCCACGTCTACTTCCGGGTTAAATTTTTTGTTTTTAGGACTGTTGGTATTTGATAATTAATTTGCAGCGGATATGAAAATTATAAGAAATAAATTAAAAACACAGTTGTATAAAATTCGATTTTTATTTTAAATTTGAAGGAAAAAATTGTACAAATATTTGACTTACAGTTTTCATTTCGTACAGAAATGGAAAAATTGAAATATATTTATAAAAAAGAGAAGGTTTGGAATTGAAAATATAATAACATTTATACGCGACAGTAATTCGAATTCGTCGAAATCGTCTTCATTAAACAGAATTACAAAGGTGCGAACAAGAAGATTGAATTGATAAAATGTAGGAATAAGAAATTAAATCGCATAAATTTTTGTATTAACAACTGAAACACCCTGATTTGTATAACTTTTTCTATTTTTTACATATTAAAAGTTTTTATTCTTGAATACTCTCTTAGTGAATAATCTTAATTATCATCTCAAGATTATAAATTAATAGACCAAGGATTATATACACAAAGAAGTTTTAATCTAACAATTTAATACAAAGTAAAAGTGAAATGTATACAGCCCGTATATGGTCGATTTTTGTTTCACTTTCACTAACGATATAATTAATATTTTTCAATCAGTAAACATTATCGAACTTTTTTAATACAGATTTACCCTTTTTTAATAATGCATTGTTTTATCGTCAAAACAACTTGCAAATAATCCCCAATCTATTGATTACTTTGAAAAAAAAAAAAATATATAAACGTAAATTAATTTGTACTTTATTGTATTATATAAATTTTTTATTGTTTTAACCGATGCTCATATCTGTATTTAATTGTAAATTGTGGCGCACTATCAATTGAATACTTGTTTTTCCTTTTTTCCTAAATAATTTTCAGTTTAAAAAGAAAAGAACAAAGATAAAAAATTGCGTCAAAAAACTTTTGGGCGTTATAATAAGTACTCTAAAGTTTGCATGAAAGTATAGTTTCTCACTCAAAATGTGAACTGAATATTCCTTAATTTTATTACAAATATTATTAGGAATGATTCCTTTGGTAACATATAACTTTGACAGTATTCAAAACAACATTAACGGTGTAATATTATTAAAGATTGTTTAAATGATATCACAAATATTGTAATTGAGTACACATCATGCATTTTCATTGTCGTTCCACACTCATTAAATAACATTACAATGACGGAAAACAAATCGCCGTGTGACAGTAAATCGTCGTTATGAATTCGTCGTTACGCTACAGCAGTGTTAGTATTAGTATTACTGTTACTATAAGATAGGTTTGTTATCTCGGTTTTACATTCTAATTTTATTTGGTAGCAACTTTTTAATTACAATATAAAGTATGTACAATATATAACTCCGGTAACAATTGTACACCATAATCTTACGTGATCACAATATCGCTATACACAAATTAATTTAAATACCCTGATAAAAATCCTGGTTGAAATAGTTGCACAAACATTTTGCACGCTTGTGCAGCGGTTCACTTACGGGTCATTTATTAACGAGATGCAATTTCTTTTTTTTTTTATTGAACATAATTCTTCAGAATATTTTTAAAATATTTAAAATTTTTGCAATGTTAACACAACTTATCAAATAAACAAAAATTAAATTTCGATATTGTATACTGATTGTATAGTAATAATAATAATGATAATAATAGTAATAATAATAATAATGTTTCTGTATAAAAACTTGTAATTACAAAAATAATTATAACTGTCATATAAAAGTGTGGTAAGTATAGTAAATGATTTCTTTGTAGCAGCCCGTGCGTTTTGATGTTTTCTTTTCAATTCATAGTACCGCCAACGCAGCGTTTACTTTTCGTTTGCTAAAAACAATGTCGATATGAAAAAAAAAAAAAAAAATGATTTGTATTAACAATTATAATACATTGGAAAAGTAGGTATTATGTGTGCTATTTGTTTGAATTCAACTATGGAAAATACTGTAGATGGAATGTATCGTTATATTACGTTAATCTTTTAGTCACACAACGAAGTAGCTTTAATGCATATGTCACGGGAAAACATTTTTAATCTTTTGTACACAAAAGCACATATCGCTTGTTGTTTGAAATCTGACAATCCTATCATACGTATATATGCATGAACACAGATATTGATACAAATTTAATATGTAACGTGAGAAACTTTTTTTAAAGTTGTTTTGGCAACTTTATTTTCCGTTAGTACAATTCAAGTGCACAGATAAAAAATTTCGTAGCGACACATGTATTTTTTTATAAATGTGACCTAGCAACTTTTAAATGCTGTTATGATTATAATTTTACTCACTGTAATTATACTTCAATTTCAGCAGCTTAATTTGTTTCCACAACTAATACAGTTACAAGGCCACATTTTTATTTTTACGGAAAGCCTGTTAAATCATTAAACCTCATTCTCAACTCTACATATTTAAAATATGACATTTTATAAAATTTAAATACCTTATTTTTTAATTATATTCTCGGACAACTGTGATCATTTCGTCAAATCAATTTCAGCGTAATTTTCCTAACGAATAAACTTAATCACAAAATGTTAATGTTACTCCAAAATCAGTTATTATGTATGGTATCTATTCCTTATTGATGTCCTTCGTCTATAAAATGAATTAAAAATAATTTTCATATTATTGTGAATAAAATTTTTATATTGTACTAGTTCTCCGAGAACTTTAATTTGATACATGCATATAAACGAGTCAATAGTCAAAAAAAAGGTTCTCTGCTTATAATGGCCTCATGTATATCAAAGACTATTTTACTGTTCAATTTTCTTCATTTTTATCAATCCGTGTACATGCACCCTTACATTTCCAATTTCATCAATTCTGAGTCGGATAAAGAGTGTTCTGAAAAGTTTGCGACGATACCCACTTTTAGAAATTCGGTTTCTGAATTCGTTTTACAAAATTTGAAAGTCAACAATAACAGTTCTCATATTAATAATCGATTAATGAAAATCAATATAGTTGAACAGCGTACTTTTATTTCTAAAAATAAATCCACTTTATTTTGAATTAGATTAAATAACCAGGATTTAGTAAAATAGTGTTTCAAGAAACATACAAGAGCAGAAATGCACGACATAAAATCATGAAATACACACTAATAAAGTGATTGTGTAGTAACTTTGAGTAAACAACACTTTAAGAGTTGTTTAATGGAAACGATCAACATTTTAATTCGTTTGCAGTCTCAGTAGAAATACATTCTAAAATTTAAAAATGAAGTTTTGAAAGGAATAAAAAATCATTGTTTATAAATAACTATAAAAATTAAAAATATACTATTTTATTCATTAAAGCCGAATTATATTATACATTATACTGAACTCTCATGTATAACTACACTGACGATTTCATATACTCTCACTTTTTACTATATTTACTTACTTAATCTTACCAATATTCCACACTCTTAAAACGGTATTTTTGATTTAGGACTTAATTGTAGAAACTTAACCAATCGACTTTCGCGAGCAGATACCAGAACGATGCTATATTTACTGTTGCAAGACATGAGAGCTTCGGTTACGGTTCTGTAGAAATACAAGAGAGTCAACTGTATAAACAATACATTTTTACCTATTGAGAATTTATAACAAAATTGTTTATAAGAAATATTTCTGTAACACAGTTAAAAATTTTTCAACCTATAAATTGTATGCAATTTTCTTACTCAAAATCATCTCTATGATGTAACATTACAAAAATATGATAAAGTATTCGTAACAAAAAATACATACTAAAGATATTTTAATATAAAACATGTAGACAGTAAAAGAATATTCACTAAATAATTCATCAACGATCGTATAATTGTAACAATGAAACAATTGCAACTGAAAACTGTTGTTCTTACAATAAGAAACAATTGTCAAGAAAACAAAAAAAAATTACACCAGCAATATAAATTATAAGTTACGATTTATAAGAATTATATTTTTGGCAAACCATTCATTTTCATAATTTTTCATCAACGAAATCATGGTGCTGCTTCTTTCTACATTTTATTTTTCATCACAATTTTAATCACAATTTACCAAAGAATGAAAATACAAAAAAATTATTCACATACTTTATACATCCATAATTATGCATTTTTTTAGAGTAAAATGTTACTTTTAATTATAAAAATTATAAAAACTGTCTTCCCGTGAGGGAACAATATATTCTTGAATATATTCTCTTATTTAATTTGTTTAAATATAATTTTTTAATTCTGTTATATACGTTTTCGAATACAGTATTAAATTTTCACAAATTACAATTTCATAATCACAATGTAAAACAATATTTTTCAACAAGATTAACCAAAGTTTTTGTGAATCCAAATAAAAACAAAATAATTAAAACTTGTGATGAAATATCCCGACACATTCGACAAATAGTATCTCTTCTCCTTCACTGGCAAAGTAACTTCCACTATCAAAATGCCAAAAATAATTCTTACATCGTAACAAACAATTTGTAAATTGCAGTAATCTTATATAATCTTATAGTACAATCTTAGCGACTCACTTAATCTTATATTATTATAACATACAAAAATTACGAATAACATTTTTCAATGCTATGTACACTACTTGCAAAATTATTTCGCAGCCTATTACATAACCGAAGAACACCATTCACACTTCGAGTTTGTTAGAACTTATCTTATCTGGCGCGTTACTGCTTCAAAAATGCAAAACTCAAATCTTACGTACTCTTCGGATTTACTCTCACAACCAACGGATTTAACTTCCACAGTAAATACTGTATAACAGCATATCTCGGATCCATAATGTCGACTTTGGTGACAAAAGAAAAAAATAAGAAAAAAAATGAAAGAAAAAAATGTTTAGCACTAGTGGACAAACGTCTTTCAAGTAAATGCTACCACCACGCCGACAGTACGATCGCAGCGTAATCTTTGGTAACGGTCATTGGCGTTCGCTGAATTCCTCCTTGATACCCTCGCTTTTGTCGGGCTGCTCACACGAGCGCACGATTCCGTTCTCCACTGGCTGGACCACCACTGACGCGGTCGTTCGTACCGCGGTCATATCTTCAAAGTATGGCTGTAGATTCTTCAGCCATTCATCTTCCGAAACCGATTGGCATGCCTTGCGCGGTTTCTTTTGTTTGCGAACTTTGCATCTTTCCTCCTGCATCTCCTGCATCTTTTGTTCCTGGTTATCATCCAATCTATCGAAATCAATAGGACTCGCTTCTGATTCCGTATCCGCTGACATAAATTCTTCTGACAGTGATCGTTTTAAAAACAGTGGCTGCTCATCGGTGAATGACGCACTTTGCGACATCTCGTGATACTCACTAGTAAATTGCACTCTTTGTTGATTTTCCTGGTACTCACTTATAGGTGATGTGCTTTGCCATTTCTCTCGGTGACTGCCGATAGATGGCGTACTTCTCTCGTGTTCGTAATTCAACAATTGTTGATGAAAGTGAAAGGACTCCGCGGTCTTTTGGGCGTTGAGAAGCAACCCGCTGAAGCGATCGTCAGACTTGAAAACACGTCGCATCGCCTCAAGGAAGGCCATAAAGTCGCTGCGCGGAAAAAAGTTGACGTTAACGTGATATTTTTCGTCGTTTTGAGTCGTCTCGAGTCCGCCGATCAATGAGTTAGTGCCGCGGTCATCCGGGCAGAACGCTTCCTCCCGAGGTGATGACGCTGGGGTTGCTGTTGCTGTAGGAATATTTACCATCTCGTGGCTGCAACCACCGCGGCACTGTTTCATAATGTTACGTTCGCGTCATTTTTCATTGCTATGATCCATTTGATTTTTTTGTTTGTTTGATATGTATATATATTATTTGTGTTTAATAATAGGAAAAAAGACACACTAAAAGACGAACGTTGTCACAGCATTGGCACATCTAAGGACCATCAACAGGCAAAAAAATGAACGGACATTGGAGGCAATAAATGTGAGCAAAATTAAAATAAATTAAAATAATATGTATAAAAAAAGAGAAAGAAATTAGAATTCAAAATGAACATAGCTCTCCGTATCAGGCGCAACTAGCAGACACGGAGTGAAAAAATGACGTAAACGCAATGGTGGACTCGAATACGAAAATAATATAATGAAATAAAAGAAATCAAATTAAATAACAAATCAAAGTATGGACTTCAAAAAAGCTTGGGCATAGGTTACTCTGAAAATGTGCTGTTTATAATTTATTTATTGATCCAGCATTTGAAAATTGAAAAAAAATCGACATTCAATTGTTTAAGCATATCATTTTCAGAATATACTTGCTCAAATAACAAATGATTTGCTGACGTTTTATGGAATTAACTAAAAATTGTTATAATTATTGAACTGAAATAAATTGTACATTCACAAATTTATTGAAGATTGCTGTACAAAAATATAATTATAACAATGTATGAATGATTAGTAATGTTACTATTTGCACAGTTATCTTACAGCATCATGTGTTCTTTAAACCAGCACGAACAAATGTCATTAAAATGACATTTGTGTATGAAATGAACTCTGAAAAACGTTTCGTGCCACAAGGGTTAATAATTAATCCAGATAGATTCCCCTTTATTTTATTATTGATTTTAAAAATAAAATAAAATATTGAATTTATTTGTTAAATTTATATAATATCAACGATTTATATTTTATGAGCAAATCGTGAGTTTATTTGTGCATAAAAAGTGAGGAATGAAGAAAATTATTAGGTAATTAGCTAACAATCTTTTTTAAATTGTTTTTGTGAGCATACTTTCATAAATATAAAGAAACGCATAAGAAATATCTTCCTGAAGAATATGTTATACATCATGCAAGTGACATAAGCTGATCTACAAAAATTACACTTAAGCTGCTGAACTAAGTTGATTACTTCTTATTACGTGTAACTCACCCAAGCATTGTACTGGCAGGAAGAACTGCTGGAGATTGTGCTATTGCAGGGGCTGGAGCAGGAAATACTGGTGGTCCTGGTGGTGGGCGACCTCCCATTGGACTGTACAGATTTATTTTGATTAATGAGTTAAATATGAAAATTATTTTACATTAAAAAGATAAAATTCTAACAAAATTTAAAGTCAACTTCTTAATTATTAATTATTTTTCATTTTTTCCGTATCAGCTCAATTGACTTCAGTAATGCATTTTAGCCAAAATACTATTTCTTGATATTAAAATTTTGCAGCGTAAATAGTGAAGAAACAAATATTTATTTGAAAAAAGTTTCTATTAATAATTTATTACAAATAAAGCAAAAGCTAATTTAAAGTGAAAATTTGTTTTTTTTTTTTCAATGTATTATTCTTATTTTTTCAATTTACCAGTTTATGAAACCACTTGGCACGTACGTAATAAGAATAGAAAATAAAATAAATCTGATATTGTTTTTGTAATTTAGTGATTTTTATAGAAACAATAAATAATTTCATACTGCAACGGTTGCTGTAGACGATTATTTTGCGGCTGTGGTGGCGTTGTGGTGACTGGAGTCGATACAACTGCGGCCGAAGTATTTGCACCGCTCAACCTATGAACGTGCACCTGATGTGCCTGCAATTGTGTTAGATCTTCGGCTAAAAATGCGCATCGTGAACACTGCCTTCGGTTATGCACTTTAAGAACGTGTGTGGTTAGACGTTCAGAACGTGCTGCTTTGTACTCGCACAGACTACATGCGTAAGGTTTCAGATGAGTATTCAAATGACGTTTCAAGCACCAGTTGTCTACCCCGGTCCATGAACAAAAATCACATGAATACCTGTTTAAAACGAAAACATTAATTTACATACTTAAAATAAAATTTAAATAATAATTCAAACAATAATGAATTAAAAACTATGCAATAATAGAACATGTGGTAAACTTTGGAAATTAAGAATCATATTTGACAATTAATTTTAAGACACACTATTATAATTGTTATTGCAATTTAAACAATATTAATGTTTTGTAAATAATACAATGCGAAAACAAAGTATTGTGAATATACTTGGATATTATTTTTTAATTCCATGCTTTTGAATGCGTCATGCTACTTTCTGAGTGCGTTATTTTAAAATATATCTAAAACGTCCAAAAACTTTGCAAGTTCAATTGTCCATACTTCTAAAATGCCTTATACTTTCTCTCATAAAATCAATGAAATAATTGAAAAAAACTTACTTTCTTTCCGATTGTGACTTTTGACCGCTCTTAACGTGACTCTTACTGTTACAACCTCCATTTTGCACTCTCCTACTAACATCCGGTTGAATAATATTCGTATTAGAAACAGTTGGCGATTGGTATATGGTCGAGGAACCAGAAGAAGAGGGCTGAATTTGTATTCTACTGTTGTTATTGAATCCAGCGGGATATACATTTTGTTGCGTGGCAGTGCCGTTCGTAGATGGCGTGCTTTGTTGCAAATTCCTTTGCGCCGAGCTGGTTGAGCCTTCCGGTCGGCGAATACGCGAAATGTCATACTGGAGCTCCCTATGCATCCTCAGAAAATGTTTTTTCACGTGATCCGCTCGATTGAAAGGTTTATGACAAGCGTAACATTCGAACGGCTTTTCCAGCCGATGAATGTTTTCGTGGCGAGTAAAAAGATCCCGTCTGTCGGTGCTGTATGAACAAACTGGACAAGAGTATCGTTTGCTGCTGGTTGGCGTCGAATTAACTGTGACGATATTGCTTGAACTTTGCTGTAAATAACAAATGTTTTTCACTTCTCTGCTGTACAATATTGTTTAAAATCGTTAAGACAATATTACAGTAAAATTAATTAGTTTATTGTATAACAGCAATATTAAATAATAATTATTAGAGTAATAATAACAATCGTTTTTATTAAATTATATGAGAACCAAAATTTTAAATGTGTTTATTGTATTTATTTTATTGCATTGTATATTTTTGCATGTTTGAATTATCGGCAGATACGAATTTTTAAAAATCCAGTGGGTCTAATTTTTATACACTAATAACAGTATTATTTTATGTTCTGTCGCAAAATTTTAATTACTGCGTTTAAAGTTCTGCAAAATTAGACTCAATTAGGATTCACATAATGTTTGTAAATATTTCTAGAAAAGAACTTTCCGTAATCAATAATAAATCTAGTCGTAAATCCCTACATTTTTGTAGTTCCTAAACTTAAGTTATTCAGCTTTTACTTCGTATGAAAACAAATTATATTTATTTTCTTTTCAAAATTAAGTATTTCAATGCATTTTTTTGATAAAATGATAGATTCTGAGTAGATAACAAGTTAGACACTCTTGGGAAATAAATATAAATGTGGTCAGTTGAATACATTCATGTCAAACTGTTGCTTCGTAGATATGCGAAAAAAGAAATTTTTACAAGAAAACAGACACCAATAAGAATGATAATGCTGAGTAATGCAGTATATATATTAAATTTTCACACAAAGTACTTGTTCTTTGCTTTCGCTTAGTTTATTTTTCTCAAAGAAATTATTCGCCAACTAACAACAGCATGGTAATACCGTTTAATATAGATTGCTCAGTAACTTTTATAGTCAACCGCACGCTACGTGATTGAAACTTTTTATTTTGAATGAAAGTTGTGGATTCATTTGCACTTTTTGTTAGTAATATAGGAATTGGGCTAAAACTTCTTTATCACTTTGATGCAACTAAACTTTGTACGGTTTAGAGCAACACTTTTTCTATTGTCTTTTATGTTTTTTTTCTTCTTCTTTTTTTTAACTTTATTCTTTTATTCTGATTTTATTTCAAAGTTTTAACAATCGGAAATTGGTTGTAATCAAATAGTTTAAAGAACCATTATTTAACTATGATTGATATTTATGGATCTACTTTCTTTTCTTGTTGGCAAATTACAGTGTATCGAATTGAAAATGAACGATGAAGCACTAGTGGAACACGTGTCATTGCTTCCAGAAATGTCGATATCGAGGTACTGTCATCACGAAGAAATACTATCTATGTTTACAATTTGAAATGCCCACGAGTTTCAAAACTTTTGACTTTAGCATCCGCGAAGAATAATACTTAGCAAACTTTCGAGAACCATTTACATTACGAAAAAAGAAGTGTACTTTGATGTATGTCTTTGCCATTAAGATGGTAAAAGGACTTTCAGGTTTTGTGACAAAGTCAACAGTTTTTACGTAAAACCTCGAGATAACAGTACCTAATAATATAACGAATTCTTTTTTGCATGGCTTGAGTGACAAACAGAGTTACGCGTTGAAATATACCGTCAACAACTTCTGAATTTAAAATAAAGCTGTATATCAAATTATGCGTACAAAAACGTGAAATAAAGAAACAGATTTATGTATACATGTACGCAAAAGTAAAACATGAAATTAAAGTTTGTTTTTAAACTTTTTTATAGTAGCACAATTTTATAGCAGCATAATTATTTAAATAGCTAAATATCTTTATTGGAAAAAAGTAGCCTTTTTATTTGAAACCGAGTGAAATCGTTAAATTATAATTCAACTATAAATCTAGTTTAAAACGTTTAAACTTTTTTTTCATAATTTATTAATATACCTGATGAATTTGTTGCTGTTGCGCAACAGAAGGAATTTCTTGCAACAGGAAAGTTGGTGACACGGGCAACAAAGTTGCTGGAACGGTCTGCGTCTCTTGCGTCCTACGCAAAGGCGGCGCAATCCTTTCCGCGCGTTCACGCACTCTCTCCAAGTATGCAGTCACATCCTCCTGTTTCAGTTCAACTTGCATGTAATCCTTACGTGACGAATGATGTCTATTACGGGAATCAGGGAAATGTATTTCCATAAAATGTTCTGCAACTTCTCGTGGAAGGCCTGTTATTATTTCACCTTTTAAGATAAAAACAATTAATATATTATTATTTATTATTAAAAGCGACGAATTAATATATGAAAAAACAGTGATACTTTTTGAAACAAACAATTTTCATGTTTGCGAAATCACATTTTCAATTACAAGTTAAAATTGTTATTGTGTTGAAAAAAAAAAATATACAATTTACTTTAAATTCATTTTCGATAAATAATTGAGCGTTTTAAAACAACCACAGATTTTAACATTATACAATATATTATTCAGTTACTCATAAATTACCGAAAGTTGAAAAATAAATGTTTGTCAATTCTAAATATTTCCATTTCAAACAGTATTGTGAAATATGACTTCTGTATTCTTACACATAGGATTTAAGTAATCAAAGTTACTGTTGGATTCTATTAATTCGTAATGAAATTTAAAATTAAGAATCGCAATTAAGTTTTCATCAATACGATCAATTAATTAGAATCTATTCAGTTATTATGCATATTTATTGATTTTAAAAAATTATCAGTATTTTATTTAATTTAAATTAGCAGGAAATATTTCAAAGTGGCATAAATGAAAGACGATTTATTGTTCATTTAAAGATTTCATTTACAGTGCAGCTATTATCAAAAATCATTCTTGTACTAATTTAATTATACTGTCGGTTAAATACTTGAATTAATCGTTACGTATGAAAATGCTCAGGGAACATTAGTTAATAATTGAATAATATAATCATAACATATTTACCGCATTCATAACACTTCCACGTTGATTTTCCAACGTGGTAGGCTGCAACACGACTACCATCAGTGCCTTTTAATGGCTCTTCTTCAATAATCCAATTTCCATCATCGTTTGCATCGGTTCCATTTTCAGATTCATCTTCTGTTTTGAATGTCACCGTTTCGAATTCATTTTGTACACTTGTACCTGCAAATTTACATATGTTTATTTATTCTCAAACATAAACTCCAAATTATTTATTACACTTAAAATCATTAATAATAAATATTTTAATTTTGGAACTTAATTTGTTCTTAACATAGAAGTTTTAATAAAACGTTTCTTATGAAAAAGAATATTTATAAAGTTATATCTGTGTATCTAAATAATGTAATACAATCACTTGTACGATTTTTTTTTTCAAAGTACATAAAAATCTGTTGTAAACATTGCACGAAAACAATTCTTACTTCTCTGATCCGTATCGTCCCCGTAAAGTTTCCGGGTGATTTCTTTAAACATATCTTCATAGCAGTCCATTCTGCCAATTCCTGTTCCACTTCCTTCCATTTTGGAAGACCTTCGAATGTAGCGTCTAGTTCAATAGTAGATATTGTTTTTTCCCTGTAAAGATAATGTCACGTTATTGAAATATTACATAAATAAATTATTAAACGATTATTTAAAAGTATAATTTTGAGAGAAGTTGAAATTAAGAAAAAATTGTAATTTGTTATTTTTGTAATTTGTGACTTTAATAACATTATTATGTTTATGATAAGCATTTCGGATCGTTATATTTACAAATAAATAGTAATGTTAACATGTGAAATGATAAATTTTACTATTGCTACTTGTTATGTAAATACAATTCTTCTTCTGACTGCAGTAATAGTGCTTATAAAAAAAAAAAAAATTATTTCAATTGAAACCTTATTTATAACTTAATTTTGAAAATAATTGTTAAAATGATAAATCGCAAACCGATAAACTGAAATCATAATACTCGTAAAAAATGACTTAATGATT
>JABFOV010004978.1:0-12899 GCA_022817685.1 Aradophagus sp. ZL-2020
ATTTAATATCATATTTACATTGATAGAAATTTTATTCGAGTTTTTCCCTTAATTGGAGTAAATGTGTTCTATAAAGCAAAATTTCAGGTATCTAAACTAAACAATGTAAATAATAGTACATTATATACCTATTTCCCCCAATCTGGAGCGCTTTTTAAATTGTTTAGTTTAAATACATGCAATTTTTGCTTTACAGAACACATTTACTCCAATCAGGGGAAAAATTCGAATAAATTTTTATCCGTGTACGTTTACTGGAGACAAAAGTGTTGGAAAAGTTTGTACTTTTGAAGTAGTATTATATGAAATAACTGAGTTAATCTGTTTTATATTCCTTGTTAAACAAACAATTAAATCCTATCGAAAATTGCAAGTTTTCAAACGTATTAGAAATTGATTAAAAGTAATGAGAATCATTAATATCCTGATAATTCAATAAGAATTACTAAGGATGTATTTTAAATAATCAGTGTAATACTAATTTATTAAACCATTCAATTATTATTAAATATGATAAATACTCATTAAATTCTATTCTCTGATCGGTTACATATTTACGTTTAATAAATATTAATTAATGTACTGCCTAGATAATCATTAATCTTGAATTAATATTCATTAAAAGTTGAACAATTTGCAATTATATTTGATACTTTTTTTTCCAAGGGATACTCAGAGAAAAAATGCTTTTTAATTCACTACAAATATAATAACTTTATTTTCTATTCTTTTCGAACTTTCATTGTCGACAAAGTGAATGATTTATACATTTATCATTGCACGCACACAAACATGTGTACATTATATTTGCATAACAAACATTGACACACGATAATTAATCCAAAATAAAATAAACAGCGTCGCCGTGAAAATGCACGCATAATTATAAAATTAAAAGATAAATTGTCTGCGCAAGCGTTTGCGTTTCGCGATACCGTATACGTAAATGACGAAAGAGTCCTAGTGCATTGTATCAACAGCTATTAAACATAAGCCTTTAGCAATTTTCCGTTTAATTGATGTCGGTGCCAATACAAAGCGAAAACTCCCAGGGCTATTTGGAGCGCGTCATTAATAACCTTGAAATAGTCATATCGCTTCATCCATTTTGCGTTACGCTTTACGCTTTTTCGCTTTAATTACACAAAAACGCGACGTCGAAATTTCGAACCAATTGTTTCATCTCCCTCATTTTCAAAACTTGCTTTTAATCCACAATCAAGTATGCTTTCGGCTATAAAAATTGAACGACGTTCATGTTTCATTTTCATCCTATTTATCCTTCTCTAAAAGCAAAATTTATCATTAA
The DNA here is from genome assembly GCA_022817685.1 of Aradophagus sp. ZL-2020. NCBI lineage: Eukaryota > Metazoa > Arthropoda > Insecta > Hymenoptera > Scelionidae > Aradophagus > Aradophagus sp. ZL-2020. The sequence continues at coordinate 1,310 of JABFOV010004978.1, forward strand.
AATACTCTGTCTTTCTCTGATTTTAATTCTAAATTTGTCTTTTTTTGTATCTTTTTCCACCGAAAATTCAGAGTGTTTTAAGTTTCGGAAACTAAATATTTTATTCCTTTAACTTACTTTCTTTCATTATTTTCAATATTACTATATACAATTTGTATTTCATGATAAAATTTATTCCCTACGAAAAAAGTTAATGAAAAAAAGATCGTAAATTTGCAAATTTACAATCAGGGGCGTGAAAAATCTATAAAATTACCTCGAGTTTAGGCTAGTATTACTTTTTGACACGAACTTTTAACTTCGAATTCATTCTGAATATTCGGAAATTGTAAATGCAAACAATATTAGTGGTTTTCGTAACTGCTTCAGTTCAGGCCACCCGCAACGCTCGGCGACATTGCGACGAGCGAAAGACCTTTAGTCTGCGGCATGCCCGAGCTGTTTACGGAATTACGAATGATAATGTAAACATTTTATCACGCCCCTGAAGTTAGCAAATGTGTGAATATATGTACGATTGCTCGAGGCCTAATTTTAGGGTGTTCAACCCTCTCTTAGGTCGCGTACACCGCACTCGACACTACATCTGTTTACGGCTTTTCACGTCCCCACGTTGAAAAAACGATTATAATTACTTTCCGCTTCGTCTTCTGAAACCATACTTCCATTTTACAGATATTTAATCATTTTGAAAGCAAACGCTTCATGATTTTTACTCCAATTTAATATTCTTCGAATATTCCTAAACATGTCTATTTCACATTTCACATATATAGAGATATAACGTCGTTTAATACTGCCCTTTCAATCTTCACATGTACTCTAATATTCAAGTTTGTCTAAGCCGTCTTGAATTGACCATTACAAGCGATAAAAATCTACTTTTCCCGAGTATTTGCCAAAAAAAAATCAAATCGAAACAGCTCGACTAAACACAATGGCAAATTACTATCAAGCCATCACGACCCCCCAACCAAGAGGTCAAAATCCATGCCCGGGGCAGACGCAAAACTAGCCGGTTAATTGAATCACAATGAACCAACGAAAACGCGGCGCATTCCTCCTCTTGCGAGGAGTCTCAAAAGCCGCTTCATTTGGAGTAAACCAATTTCCCGAAGTCGGTCAACGCGACTCGCACATAAAGCAAAAATACCCGCCGAAAGAACCGACAAGCCGTGGCTTTGTACTGGCAGACGAAATTCCCTTTCAGCCGCTGAATCCGGGCAGGTAGTGTTGGACGGTAGAATGCACATTGTGGCCGAACGCCCGAGTCTATACGTTGCTACTTATTTCGCTTCCATCGCCGGGTCCCTGGACTTTCCCGCGGCACCGTGAAATCCGGATCGATGATGCCTTTATTCTCGTTGCGTAATGCCGCAGTGAGCAATAATGGCGGGCGACCTGTAACTGCGAAAGAGCGACACCGCCAGCGAGCGTCCGGGCACAATGAGCGTGTGTAAATTGTGTGTATCCTCCTGCCAAACACGCTCGATTTACCGTGAAATCCGTGGGCGGATGACTCCCCTGTAGCATTTCAAATGTATAATCGCCTGTTTTGTACTGTGAGAGCCGACTAACGGGCCCGAACTTCACCTTTGACATTGTTCATTTTCAGCCGAACCGGCCGACTGTGTCATGGCCTTACGTTTACTTTAAACTTATTAGAGCAAGAGAACGCGATTCGATGCTTCTGCTTTGTTGCTTGATTGCATTATAATGTGGCGCTGTCTGCTCCCCCGGCTTCGATCTCTTTCAGATCAATCCGCTAATCATTTTTCTTATGGTTGTATTTATCAACAGAGTTTTTTTCGCAGAGTATTGACGAATCAATTCAGAATTTTTACGGTAATTTGAGAAAGTGGTGAAAACTTTATTTGTTTTGGTTGAAAACAGTATGGGTTTTTTTCATAGAATTCATTTTGCGTTGAAAAATTATCGCTCGGTCTGAGATTTGAACGCATGCCTTTAATTCGTAAGAAACTTTGCACTAGAATAGTTGTAATCATGCATTATTAATGTCTACCAGTGTATTGAAAAATATATTATATGCAATACGCATTTCAATAAATTTTTTCAACTTTAGTAGACATTTTGTATTTATGATATTGTGAATTACTCGGCAATTTAGTATTGAATTGATATTGAACTTGCCGATTGAAATTAAGTCTTTCTTTCAAATCATGACCGTGACGCTTTAAACCTTGAAATTGTCTTGACTTAACTTGAAATCTATTCTTGAAATTAAAAACGTATATTTCACAGTAATATAAACTCTGATTCATTAATGTCTGCAGCCATCTGTCTGTATTTACTGAATACGTGAATGACTGAAATGAAAGATAACCGGTCGCTACTAAGTGTAATTACTTCTGCTTACAATTGAATTCATAAATATTAAAATTAAAAATATTGGTTTTTGTTAATATTCTTTTTTTGCCCTTTGAGTTACACTATTAAATTGTTTTTGATACAATTTTGTAATAGCTGTTTTTTTATAACATCAAACAATAAGTTTCATCTTTTTTTTATAATAAAGTTTTTACTTACAATAAATAAATAAATAAATAAATAAATAAAACAAATGATTTCAAACTTTATATATGAACACATAAAATTGTATTGTGTATCGCTCGCACACGTTTTTCAATGCTGGTTGTAGTTATTGAAAAAAAATATTTACATTTAAGGGAAATCAACACGTGTCCTATTATGGTTTTATAAAAAAACGCCATATGTGTTGAAAAAAAATCCGGACTGTTCCGTGATACCCGTGGAAAAATATCCGACGGAATTAAAATGAAAAATATGAAAAAATCTCATTTTGAAATTACATTTTTTTACGTAAAAGAGAAACAACGATTTTTCAGCTAATTTTTAATTGCCGCAATGGTGCGGAGTCCATGTGAATTCCTACACACTTTGGCTTGAAACAGAAAAAGCTTCGGCCGTTGACGCTTAATAAGTACAGCTGGAAAAAACTACACCCTTACCATTCTTATCTCAAGTAAAAACATTCGCCTGTAAAACAATACTTTTTTTTAACCCATATGCTTTCAAATCGTAGGTGGTCCCTAGTCATCTTAGTAGTTAGAAGAAATTCTCGGCCTTTTTATTTCTTATACAACTTTAACAAAAAAAAATTTTTTTTAATTTACTACTGCTACAACTTATGATTAATACACATACAATAAATTATTTCAATTTCAATATTTGTATTAAAAAGTATCACAAACAACACATCGCTGACAAGAAATATTTTCAGGAACTTTAATATTTACTTTCAAAGAAGATATTTTACATGCAAAAACAGTGACTTTGTCGACAGTGTAGAGTTCGAATTAATTGAAAATTAATTTCAAGCGAATGTTTCCGACCAAACGTTACGAGACATTTGACTCGTAATCTCTGAAACGTTGATAAGCAATCGAATGATTTCGAATAACATTTTTTAGCGCGGTATATCCAGCAATCGTTATTAAAATCGCGACATTAGCGAAAGCCGCGCGACACAGGCGACGACAGTGACGGTGATTTAATATTTTTCATGTTATGAATGAAAGCTTGATAGTTTATTCTGAAAACAGCGCCGAAGAATCGCTGAAATCATATCTTGGCACAACCACCTGCAAGATCCACGACTTCTCCATTGCCATCGATATTCCGAATCCGACTCGCGATCTTTCGTACTTGGTAAACTGTTTGCTTTTATTATTCAATCTTATTATCTCAAATATCATACGCAAATGACCCCTCGTGGTAACGAATTCAGCAAATTATTACGCTCGTTTGACCTGCGCCGGGAGCACCTGTACGCAGTATCAACCCTTAGTTTCGACACTGATAATCTTTAGATCGATTGGTCCCACCTGATCTCAATTCGATATTTCCAATCAGACTATTATACAATATCACCCAGATATTTATTCAGTCTTGAAAATTAATCTTGAAAATTAATTTTCAAGCAATCAACTAGTTGTACGGTAAAAATAATAACATTCATTTTTGCAATTGCATCAATTGCAGTAAAATTACTACAAAAACTTTCAATCACACATTTCATTCACTACAAATGATGTTCAGGTGATTCTGAAATTTCACATTAACGACAAAAGAGGTTTTATTTTTAAGTGACGATGAATCATTATCACTTAAAAAAGAAAATTTTAATAATCAACAAATAAGCAAAATTCTACTAAAGTGAGAAAATCACTAAATTCCGTTAACTTTAAATAAAAAATGATCAAAGGCAACAGTATTATTAAAAAAAAAACACTAGACTATAGTAATAAAAATTTAAAGAATCGACTTCATTTTCTTGCAAAAACTGTAGCAAGATCTACCACAATCGATACAAATTCTAACTCTGATAAATAATTCTTCTCAATGAAGATATACCGTTCATCGAATGAACGATCAACGTCATTTTGACTCTGTAGCAAACGTCTTCTCTTCGAGTAAAAAGTACAAGGACCGCTGATTTCGGCAGTTAATTCGTCGTCACGTTTCTGAAAATTTGATCGAAGCCAAACAAACAAACAAGGACATTGTAAGGGTGGAGTGTAGGCTGTCCGTTGAATGCGGCCGTTTTGTTCCTGCTCCGCCCTCCGGACGAATCATTAATAACGCAGCGCATCAAGTTTGCGCCCGGCATCTCACGGTTGAACGCCTTGACCGACAAATGACACGCGCGTCCTCTCTCGTTTATTTCCGTTTCTTTCCCGCCTGCTCTCACCACCGTCTCTTTTTCTTCCTTTTCCGCGGCCTTTTCCTTTCACCCGTGCCTTTTCCCTCACCCCCGTTCCCCCCCGAGCACGTATTTTTAAGCCCCATTAACGACACTTTGAACGCCCTGTGTACTCGCGGCATTATCGTTTACCGATGTAATTGCCCGTCGAATTCCAGACCCACCGACAAAAGACGTCACAGTAGATATTCGCGCCGCTACTATTTCGTTCATTCGAACAATGCCGTCCCGTCGCAAATCATTTCATTCATGCAATAAATTTTAATGGTAATAATATCCTCGTAGAGGATGCTATTTTTAGATTAGTTCAGATGTGCCGGTGGTTATTTCAATGGCTAGATGTCAAAAGCACGAATTGTGAATTTTCATCGGCATATTAAAAGCGCAAATTGAAATCGGGCTACAATTCAAACGGCGACGTTTAAGTTGTTTTTAAAATTCAGAGTATCTCAAAACTGATAAAATACAATTTTATATTGATATTAAAAAGAGTTCTGATGGTTTGACAAATTAATTTTAATGTCATAATGATTCATTTGATTCCAACAAAATTTGTTTACCTCAAAACGATTCTCTTTGATTCAATAACAAACGTATTAAAGAATTTCCTTGGAAATAATCGCAAATTTCATCAGCTTTTTTTTCATTCACTCATGTCGAGAAGCAGCTCGTATTAATGAGCAACGACAACAAATTCCATTGAGGTTCGAATTCTCAACTAAACCGTACAGCTAGTCAGGCCCAAATTATTATAATTAAAGCAATTCACCAACAGCGTCTTTCGTTCACAATTGACGTATCATGGACGCCATACAAAATACCTCTCTCCCAACGGATCACGTTTACGAGCGTATCCCAAAACTGAATGACTCGTTAAAATTGCTGTTTTGTTAAAGCCAGTGGGAAAAAGAATATAGAAAAAAAAAAGAAAAAGAAAAAATGAATCCATCGACAGTCAGTGCTTCCTTCAGGACGAGCACTTTTTTACGTGACAACACGCCCATCGTTTCCGCTGGTACGTCAACGTTATGATGACTGATCGGACTTGGTAGCTGAATGAAAAAGTTGTACAATATTGTGCGTAAAGTACACACTGGTGTGATCGATGGAAAATCGTCGTGATGAAACCATTTGCTTGAGCATTTAGCCAGACCTCTCGAAGACAAAAACGCAAAGCGGCGTTGGAGCGCGCTTTTTACGAAATCGGCATATGATTAATATACCAGGAATGCCCTTTTTTGTTGCTTACCTGTTCGATTGGGAATACCTTTCCCGCATAAGTACAGTGACGTTTGAAATTCATTCATGGAGCCTCGAGTATAAATTTCAAATGTAACCTTGGTAAAAGGTGGCCCCGCTAGAAAAACGAAATCCGACTCCGGCATAACAAGGTTGCAATAAGGTTTTCAGAAGGAGTTGAGTTGAGTTTATTCGTGGATTCGAAAAGTTCAAACCTACCAGAGTCAGAAATCTTGGGCCGAGGCACAAATAAAGCATCGCTAGGGTCGGAAAATATAATCTCGTTTAAGCTCCTACAAGGACTTTGATCGGAGTCAACTGAATAATCGCGTTTCCACGAGATTTCAAATATTGTAATACGCCGCCGATCTTAGCTTCGTTCGAGCGTAAAACACGTGACACGGGAGATGCAACGCGCAAACATTCCCTTCCCTCAAAATCGTGTTTTTTTTCTTGTTTCTTCCCTCGTAGAAATTGTAATGTGCTTAGTCCTGATTTGGAAATTATTACTCACATTATTTAATCACAATAATGCCACTTAGGGACCTAACGAGGGTGCCATCGGATGTGCCATTAATAATGCACCAGTGGTTCAAACCTGTCTGAAGCCATACGACTAATATGGCACGCCATATTTTATTTCTACGAGGTTTCCATCTGACCTTTTTTTCTCTCTCCTTTTTCGTCAATCAACGTGAATGACGTGAAATAAAAAAATAATAATAGACTAAATTTAGGAACAATTTGTGAGGTCCGAAGGGAGTAAGTAATTGTGAAACGCTTGCGCGGAAATGGCACGTGAAGAGAGATAAAATTTGACGAGAAAGATACGTAACTATTCACTTGTCAAATCAGTCAGCTCTCGTCACAGCGATTTTATGCTACGTCGTCTCATGTGTCATCTTCAACCAGGGTGGTACAGATCGCGGTGGAACGACCGTTACCATACCGTCAGCCTACCAAAACATCTTCGACATTCTCCATTTGACTCTATTCATCGCCGGTGAAACAGCTTAATATAATCCTATTTAAGGAGGTGCTGCCATTGTGCCACGCAATGGAACGTGACCAAAATTATTTACTCGTTTACTAAAAGTCGGTCACAAAGATTCGGAATTCCACGGCAATCCGTTTGCGCGTATTTTCGGAAAAAGGCTTCAATCGATCCACCTTCTTTTCTTTCTTTTCTCTCTCTTCTTCTTTTTCCTTTTTTTTTCTCTTTTTCAAAATTGTGCAGTCAAAAAATTAAGACGTCAAGCCTAAAGCTGCTTTTCGTGACAAAGTGTGAGGCACCCATTACGCGCGGGACAGTTCGGGGAAGTTGAGTTTTTCACCGTAAGCGCGCGAAATCATGAGTCAGGCCTTTTAGGGACCACACGGGGTAACTTGATACAGTCGTTAGAAGTACTTTCATAATCAGTAATTCCTTTAATACCTTTATAATAAAATAATTTATTCGATATTTAACAACAAACAAAAATGATATTGCAAACTGAATATATCAACCGTATGCCACTTGGTAAATATTTTTCGAAGCTTTTAAATGCTCGAAGAAATACGCTCACAAAAGAACAACAGGACGAAAAAAAAAATGATAACAATCATCGCAATTATTTCCCACGAAGTCGGAGCGATTCGCAATATTAATAGGAGCGACTTATTTGTTTCGCCAGCGATCGATGTTTTACGATGCCGCGAAATTTCCGTTTTTCATAAATACAAAATTGAATTTAAATGAGACGTCGAAGTGGAAGAGACGAGTTGAAGCAGGGAAACTCATCGCGAGGGAGCGAACGCAGTCGCGCGGCTGTTGATTTTGGCCGTTCGCCACTTTCTGGTTCAGTGGCAAGACGGATGGAAATATCGGTCGCTAAAATAATTCAACGAGGTACCACCGCGCGGTCCGACCGAACGTCAGCAATTGGTGTAATATTTAAATAGAACCTTCTTTGATAGGTTCGCGTTCGAAGTCACGGGCGCGACGAAAAATTTAATGTCAAGACGATTCGACGTTTCGTCAAATTACGCTCGGCGATTCGGCCGAAAAATAAATTGACATTGAGCCGTCGCTTCGGATTTAAATAGGAGCCGCGGTTTTCAGCGCTTTAAACTGCTTTATTTCCGTACTGTTTTGCTATTAATGTTGGAGAAAATTGTATTCCGTTCGTGTAGAATTTCATCACTGGCGATAGTACGCTTTTGCAAACTGCTTAAATTAAGAAGTCAATTTTAACTACTTGTTTTTTGAAAACTTCATATTTGAGTAGTTTTTAAAAGTCTCCTTTTCGCAGTGTATCCTGCACATCATTTAATTCCATCGAGCCAAACTTCAGACCAACTTCAACTCCGACTCTATTAAGTCGTTCCGTACGAGCATAAAAAAGCGGGATAACGCGCGAACAAAGGCGCGAGTTATAGAGCCGAATCGAAATGGTCGCGTGAATGGCACCTACTCGCGGTAATGATTTCCATTCAATCATAAATCACGTAGCCCGGCGACAAAGCGTTAATTCATCGGCGTCGCGTATTTCTGTCAAAAGAAATTGTTTCACAAGCGGAATAACAACAATCGCCGGTAATTTATACGGCCGAAATCCGTGGTCTATTTGAAAACCCGCGGCTGAAAAAGACTCGCGCGTCATCGTCGGTTGCCCAACGCTCGCTCGATTGTATGAATGTTTTCGCGGCGCGTCGGGCGCAAAAGTAGCGGTGTGCGCGCGCGAGGCGAGTTAAAAAAGAAATTCCAGCCGATCCACTTGGTTCTGTACGGCCACTCTAATGAATGAACCGAGGCAACGCCAAAAGAGTGACTCGGGCCTACTGGCCTTTTCACTCAATGGGATACGAAGGATTTACCCATGTGGTCATTTTTTCGACGAGACGGCATGCATAATGCTCTCGTCTCGCGTGGCATTTCGCTGCGTCACTTTTGACACGCTTCTCCTGTATTTTCTATTTTTACTTCCTTTTTTCCTGCCTCGCCTTTTTTTCTTCCCTTCGCCTCGGCCTCGAGTTCGCGCGCGCCGTCCTCCTCCGCGCGCGAAGGTGCAGAAAAAGATATGACTTCTTAATTCACCGGGATACAAATAAGCATCATTTCGTCGGCCAAATATTTATTTTGCGCATTTTTTTCAACGCGCGCTCGCGAGATCCAGACGATTTCCATCGATAAGATAACATTCGGGCGCTTCGATTTGTCGGACATCGGTTTTCGATTCTTAAAAGTGTGAATTTCACGGATAACAGACATTGTCGTGTCGGCTTTAGCAGTATTGAATTCAAACCGGTAGTTGTCGAGTCTAAATTATTTTAAATGTAAACGCACATAGAGAAAAACGTTATGTTGGTCCAACATAACATATGTCAAACTGTCATAATTTATGTCGATTTAAAAATTGCTAGTATAATAACTTTTTTAGTTGCATGAGGGAATTATTTCTTGTATCAGATAAAATATATATTACAGTTTATATATCTGCAACAATTGTTGGGTATAAATTTGGTATAACATTGATAAAATTAAAATACTCTTTTCATGTTATATAATCGTTTTTTATAAATGCTTATTTAATTAATCGTTGCTTCACAACATCGGGCCAAACCAGTTTGATTAAAAAAATAAGATCAGCCATTGAGCGGAAAGAAAATTGTAATGAATTGTACGGTGGAGGGCTTTTACTGGAACCCTTTAACGTTTATGCATGACGGAAGATGATGCTGCATGTTCCCATGTGAGAGATTCACCAAGATGAATGAATCGAGGCATTTATAATACTATTAATCATGGTGTAAGTTACTTAGAAAACATTCGTCGACTTGACTAAAAGAATCTCGAAATGTAAATGGCGAATCGTCGAGTGAGCTTAATGACAGTTCCAATCCAATAATAATTTAAACTGGATGATTGCGTTAGGCAGTACTTTTCAGTTTAAACAACGTGCGTGGCGGCGATGTATTAAATATCATTACCGATGACATTCATTACGTCGGATACTGTCAAGTGCGAGAGTAATTACGAAATATAATTTAACGTCGATGCGTTCGGTATGCAATTAATAACGTTGATGACGTTAGGGGAGCTGCGGGTAGTTATTATTTAATCAATGTATTTGAATGTCGAAAGTTGTTATTAATTAGAGTATAAATCAATTAAGTCTTTTTTTTTGTATAACTACTTCGCTTTTATCGTTGAAAGTTCGTTTAATAAACAGAGCGAAATTTGCACTTGTTTAATATTTCAGGTTCTTGTTACGTATTATATTTTTATTAAAGGAAATATAATGTTATGCCAAAGAGGTAAAGTAGAAACAAATGATTATGCTGAAAGGAAGGAATCTAATTAAAGTTTATTATTTTTGTTTGAAAAGTATGGATATACTATCCCAAATTAGAAAAAAAAAGTTCATCTTATGTAAATTCAGTGATATGTTTACACTCATGACTTACAAGGCAAATATATTTTACTGATAAATCAATAATTATTTCTTTTGAAAAAGTATATTCATTCTTCTAATTAAGTAATTCAAATTCGTGTGTGTGTTTTTTTTAACATTTAAAACTTGACCAGTTTCTTCTAATTTCTACTTCACCCAAATCTAGAAAAGTCTTTAAAATTTGACTGATGGCAAAACTAGATTTCATGCAGTTACTTTACTTTATTTACATAAATCTATAATTAAATTTTATTGATTTAATTAGACACATTTGAAATTGGATCCGTCGAGATTTATTTTGAAATTTAAACAGATCCGGCGTGATATTTTCATTCCATTAATTGCTCGAGAGTGAACACATGTAGCATCAAGTCGCTCGGCGAATTGACTACAGAAATTCCCATTCGAAATTGCATTAACATTAATACCCGCCTAGTTACCGAGGCTATTATTTCGAAAAAGTATCCGACGCGTCTGCTCGTTATTCGCACAATGCCTGGTGTTTATTATTCCAACTTGTTTATTTATTTGGATCGCATAATCGATTCACACGCATGATTTAACATGGTCGTCCAAGTTTTCAGCGACGCGGCCTTTCAGAAATGGCCGCATCGAGGAAACGAACGCGCGTCGGTTCTTCAAAGATGGCAACGCAAGGAGCGATTTATTGGATTCCACGATCCTATGACACATGAACCGCCCTCGTAGTTTTCGCTTGAAAACCGGTAATATCCGTTTCCGGTCAGTCAAATTTTCTGTGTCAAAATACAGTTCTGAAATAAATTGTGGCGCACATGTGTTTTACATATCTTTCCTCTTCTTCCAATTTCTCAGCCATTTACCAACGTCTATGTCGTATTTGTCCGTGACGAATGAATATAATTACAATATCTTTGGTGAAAAATAATTGTACTCTTTCAATAATTAAAAGAGTAATTATTACTCATTTTCGCAACATTTTTTTATTAAAGTCGATCATATAAAATACACTTTTTAAAATTCACTTAATCCGATGTTCTACCGAGAAAATCAGTCGTTACTATGGAATATTTATTTGTTTTTTTTTTTTTTTTTTTTTTTTTTAAATTCAATTTAATTTGTTTTTTTGCAATTTTTTTTAAGCTAATTTTTTTTTTTTATTAAAATATTCCATTTCGAACATCATTACATATTT
>JABFOV010004979.1:0-12897 GCA_022817685.1 Aradophagus sp. ZL-2020
GTTGGCTTCACAGAATTCTGTGAAGAAAATTATGACTAATATGATTGGCTAAAATTTTCATCAACCAATCAAATTTCTCATAATTTGCCTCACAAAAATCTATGAATCCAACAAAAACGCGCTCATTAACTTGTATATTTTAGGTGTTAATGGCGCGAAATTCAACTATAAAAAGTGACAATAACTCTAAATCTAAAATAATATTTTTAAAATATTTCTATATTATGCAACAAAAAAAATGTAAAATTTTTGTTGAAAGGACATTTAATATTATTTGACAATCAATTTCAAATCAAATTATAAATTATATAAGTTGATAAAAATAATAATAATAATAATAATAATAATAATAATAATAACAACAATAATAAGGATAACAACAACAATAATATGGATAACAATAATCAAAATAAAACGTAAATCATAATATTTAATATTAAAGCTATTGAAATTTCAACATTTTTATAAAAATAATAAAATTATAAATCAAATTATATTATTGTTTGTATTATTCAATGTTACTCTTTGTTAATTTTAAAAGTTTTTTTTCTCTTTTTATTAGAGAAAAAAAACAATATTACTTTGCGTTTCTCTTCTTCGAATGAAAAATGGACATTCCTGTACTATCAACACTTAAACATTCTTTTTCGTAGAAACCGGTGGCGCCTTATTATTAAGATTTACGATGAACTCCACTTAGATTTCATCAAAAACACAAAGACTCGATTTGTCGACGTGACGACATACAGTATGCAACGGCCGTGCCACGACTCTAGAGCGAACTCACGCCGTCGTCTTTCAACTGGCCCGTTAGCTCAGTTGGTTAGAGCGTCGTGCTAATAACGCGAAGGTCGTGGGTTCGATCCCCCCACGGGCCAATTTTTTTTTTGCTTTTTTTGACGCTTTATTTTAAAATACTATTTATAATGAATTACTAAATATTTTCTTATTTTGCATTATTTATGTTGCATATAAATTAATAACAAGACATTAATTTGTGTACATATAAAATTATTTATTAATTTTTCTATTAATCTTATAAATAAATGAACGAAAATCGCTGCTCTCTTTTTTTTTAGTTTCTAATTTATTTTCAGCACATTGATTTGCATTGACACGAATTTATATTTATTTTCAACAATCATAGACTTGTTAACGGGTCGGGAGAAAAAAGCCTTTCAAGTTTAAATACGGAGCCAAATATTGCAGCATTGTCAACGATTTGAAATGTGTAAATAGCTGTGCGCTCTCGTACGTGCATCGATATTTGCCTTAATAGTTGTCTCAATTAGTTCGTGACAAAAGTGTTCGCGCGCGAGAGAGCACTCAGCCAGGTGGGTCATATTTGTGATTTTAAACTGCACTTGTTTGTCGAGTATTTGTACGATATTTGCTCAACATTAACGTTTATAATCGGCATTACTGACTGGTGTCTTCGAGACACCTAATTTGGGAAAAATAAAAATAAAATTAATAAACAAAGAACAATAACAATACTATGTAATGACACAAATGCAAAACAATGATCATATCAACATCGTAATTTCAATGCTTTTTAATTTTTTTTTATCATGATCATAATCTTATAACAATAATGATAAAATAATAATAATAATAATAATAATAATAATAATATCAACAATAACAATATCAATAACAATGAAAAAGGTAACAATGAAAACCATAATATCAACAAAGGTAATAAAAACAATAACAATAACAACGTAATAAACAATGGTAAATAACAACAATAATAAACAATGATAAAAAGCAATAATAATGATAATAGAAACAACAATGTAAACAAAAACATTAACAGCAATTAATATAAAAACAAAAATAACAATAAAAAAAATTATGATAACTGTTCCATGCATCAAATCTGCAACCGTACTTAAGCGACATCTACCGGATTATTTTCTCACACTAATAGCCAAGTGTCGGTACAAGTTGCGACAATGAATAGAAATAGAGACGAAGACAGAAAATCGACTATCTCAAACCCCTCTATAACGTCAGGCGTACATCAAACGTTAATCAGCGGGATTTGAAATGTTTATTGTAACGAAGAAAATCGACAGCGAAAACATTAGCAAACTATGCCGCACGTGTTTGCGTGAGGATAGCGACAAGATGGTTTACTTGTTTGTCGGTCCGCCGAGCTCTTCACTGGCTGCGAAATTGCGTTCTTTATCTTGTTTAGAGGTATAGTTTGATTCGCAAAAACTATTGTAAAATAGATATCCGTTTTTTAATACATCGCTGGTTAATTTACTTTTTTGAACAATTTATTAAAATAATATAAACAGTATCAGTAAAAAACAATATTTTATTAGTAAATTAAAAAAGTTTTCGCAATATATTTTTAAACGTCAGTAATTCATACATTTTATTAATATTTTGTTGATAATTTAATAGTATTAATAAAAGTAATAGGAATTAGTTAATAAAGAAGACATTAGGTGTGTAAAATATTGTAATCATTTTTAAAATTTATTATGATTGATTAGGTGTGGCAGGGGGATGGTCTGCCTGAAAAAATGTGTGATCGTTGCGTTACCAGAGCAGAATCTGCTCTATTATATAGAGAACAATGTAGAGCTGCTGATAGAGCATTGAGGCAAGCAGCTTTAAAGGTATACCATTGATATAACAATTACCATATGATGGTCACTACCAAACAAAACTGGTAGAAAGATAAACAGACGAAATTACCTTAACAAAAAATCTATCTAGGATCCTCTATAAGGATTTGACACAAGAACCTATCTGGGATTTTACGTAGGAACCTGTTCTGTTTTGGAATCTGTTTGACTTTCCTTATAGATAATTTGATCAAATTATACTTAAAGAGAATCTACATAGGTTTTCATATATTTGGGGTAGAAATACCAAGAATCCGGAAAAAATTATACAATCCAAGAACCTATCTCTGTTTCCTTATAAATAATGAACTAATGAAATCCACGTGGGAATATAGGTTTTAGATGATATGGGTTCTTCCTATGTGAAGTATCATACACATTTGTATATAGATTCTTAAGTCAAATTTCTATATAGGATTCTCTTTGGGATTCCGCACTAGCAAGTACAATTTTTTTTAGATTCCTTTGTCAAATTGCTATATAAGATCCTATATGAATTTTTCGTCAAAGTAATTATCCATTCTTTTATTTTAGGTAGCTGGAGTAACTTCCTACACTACAGTATCCGGCTGCAAACTCTTCCAGGAGAATCAAGGTTTCGTTCCTGTACAAAATTGTCAGAAAACCTTAAAATGTGTAGTGTGTGGTGCAGTGTTTATGAATTACCAAGATCTGCTAACCCACAACAAGATTCATCTATCGTTCTACCCAGAAAATAGCACCCCTTTTCATATGCTGGAGCCTCATATGAATTACTCCAACCTCGTACCCCACTCCCAGAATTATGTAACCAATCCAGAAACGGAGCACCAGAATCTCGTCAGACCTAAAGTTCTTCACTCGCTACCTGCTAACAACGCAAACGTGGAGAAAAATCACTGGCATTGTTCCCTCTTTAACCATTCAGTTCCCAACAAACTTCAGACTACGAATCATAATTACTTGCAGGCCAACGACAACGCCGATGTGTCTTGCGATGAAGAACACATTGAAATTACTGATCCTATTATCTTCAATCGCGAGACAGAGTCTTGTGAAAATTCTGGCAGAGGCCTCTCTTATTCCAGACAGAGTTTAAACGAAGACGAAAATCTTGATGGCCATCATTTCGTTGGGACCGTGAACCTCGATGAAAATTTGAGAGACAATAACAATCAACTATTAATGCAAGAAAACCAAAATTTGTGCAGTAATACTTCCGAATCCAACAGAGTACCATGTTCAATAAAAATCAAAGACAAAAAGTACAAATGCGAACAGTGTGGCAAAAGTTTTGCGCTCAAATCCAAATTGAGATGCCATATGATCGTGCATAGCGAGTATAAACCTTTTCAGTGTGAAAAGTGCGAAAAGGCTTACGCGTCGAAAAGCAAGCTCAACGCTCACATGCGTTTACATTCACGTACCAATGTATACCAGTGTCGCATCTGTGATAAGACATTCTCTTACCCTTCGTACTTAAAAGAACACTCAAACGTCCATAAAATAAAACCAGTTGGAACTGAGATTACTAAGAATTATGAGTGTTCCATTTGTGGAAAGAAGTTTCAAGTAGAGAGGAACCTGACGGTACATCTTCGTCTTCACTCTGGAAAGAATGTATTGAATTGTGAATTTTGCAACAAGAAATTTAGCAAGAGGTACAATCTTAAGGTACATTTGAAAACGGTTCATCAGGAAACAAAAATGCATCGCTGCGAATTTTGCGAAAAATGTTTTGCGCAACGCAGTAACTTGGTGGAACATCTGCGGATACACACGGGAGCAAAGCCGTACGCGTGCAAATCGTGTGGCAAACGTTTCGCCCAAACAAGTCACCTAAAAAGTCATATGGTTACGCATGAAATCACACGATTGCATCAATGTAGAATTTGTGGTAAGCGTTTTAAGTTAGCTAGTCATTTAAAAAGACATATGAATCTACATACTGGAAGTAAAGTCTATAAGTGTGACCAGTGCGACCAGATGTTTTCGCAAGCATTTAGTTTGAAGCGACATTCTAAAAAACATATTGAATCTTGTTGAGAAATACTTGACTGTGTAGGTTTCTCTTACTTTTAGAGATATCATTAATATTAAGATTACGACATATGTCGAAGTATTATTTCTAGTAATAAATAATTATGGTAAACTACTATTAGTATAATTCGTATTTTAAGAACACTGTGATAACTTACTGAAACAAATTTTTGTATACATTGTGTAAAATTACTTTACTTCTAGTGTAAGATTTAATTTACACCACTAATTGTATGATTTTACAATATATATTAAGTAATTTTATCAGAATTTCTTTCAGTGTTCATGTTACTACATTAATTCAGACAGAAACCTTAATTTATCAACATAATTGTATGAACGATCCTATGTAAATATATGTTGTAAATAATTAACGAAACGAAATAAAAATATTTTACAAAGATTACTAGACAATTACAAAATATATATAGACAAAAAAATGTTTCATTTATCTGAATGAAAAGAAATAACTCGACTACAATGAATACTATTTTGAATATAATTTAATTTATTTAATTTAAATTTTTACATTCGTAATTCAATATGAAACTAATTGTATTCAGTCTTATTGAGTAATGGAGACAAAAACACGTATAAATTTTTATTTACTATTCATATGATCAGTTAAAACTGTCGTGAGAATATTTAAACCTTCCTGAAGTTGTTCCTCAGTTATAACAAGAGGGGGAAGAATTCTTATAACTTGGTCGTGTTCAGCTCTTGACAATAATCCTGCCTTCAACAGTTTCAGGCAAATTTCCCAACCACTCGCAAAACCTATTTTAGAAAAAAGTTCTTATAAATTTTACTATCGAAATTAAATTTCCATAATACTAAAAACAATTATTGTGTTGCCTTTAATGCCAAAAAATTACTTATAAATTTGATTTAGAATCTTTGATTTTAATGATTCTTAAAATCTTTAAATTTATTATCATGTTTCAAAAATTTGAATTAATTTAAATTAAACAAAAAATCTGAACAGATATTAGACATGTAAGAAAATGAATAAGAATTTATCAATTTCTTTAGCTGT
Organism: Aradophagus sp. ZL-2020; assembly: GCA_022817685.1. Classification (NCBI taxonomy): domain Eukaryota; kingdom Metazoa; phylum Arthropoda; class Insecta; order Hymenoptera; family Scelionidae; genus Aradophagus; species Aradophagus sp. ZL-2020. Next base: position 5,701 of record JABFOV010004979.1, read on the forward strand.
TTGATATTTTGACAGATTTAAGTGTAATTACTTAACTCCAATTACTTTTAACAATTAATTATTACCTTTTTGCAAATCCAAAGCTGCCATTAATCCCCGGCACCTAAAATCTGCCGCGATTTCTTTCGGTAACTTTTCCAGAGACGCTTTAATTACTTTCTCCATTTTACTTGCATTTTCAGCCAAATTTTCCTCTTCTAAAATTTTAACAGCTTCAATAGCTATCCTCATTCCAAGGGGGTTACCACCAAATGTGCTTCCATGTGATCCTTTTTTCAAGTTTAATATGTGCTAAGAGGACAGAAACAATGTTTTTTTTAACTAATCTTGTACTTTTTTGATCACAATATATGATAAGAATAATAATTTACGTATTTTTCAAAAAAAACACAAATTTTTGCAAACTTTTATGATAATTACTAATGCTTCATACACTTACTATAAAAAATTGAAACATAAATTGATCAAATAGTTTTTTGTCTAAAGTGTTTTTGTTAACATTCTCTTATCTGTTTTATTGAATAATATAAAGAAACTTAAAATATATTTTTACCTGATCATACGCCAGGACTCCAGAAACAGGGTACATACCCCCACCCAAGGCCTTTCCTAAAATAACCATATCAGGTCGTTGGTTCTCGTGATCTACGGCCAATCTCTTTCCAGTCCTGCAGAGACCAGTTTGCACCTCGTCTGCTATCCACAATACGTTATATTTCGTGCATAAATCTCTTACTCCTTTGAGATATCCTGTCTAATAAATTAAGTATATTACACAATGACCATAAAACTATTGCTACTTTATATAAATTAAAAACAGTATAAAAATATATAATAAAATAAACTGTGGGATCCTATCTGATCAAAGTGCACATTATTTTTGTTTGAAATTATTTCTGTTTCTATTGCACAATTGTAATACTGATGACAAAAAATAAATGATGATTATTTGAAAATTATATCATTGAATTAGTTATTGGCCGTAATTAGGTTCTGGAATTTGAAACTACATACAGACGTAATAAAAGACTTTTCATAAAAAAAAAAAATGTAATTACTTCTGTTTCTAAACCTTTAGATCCCTAATTGGAATTCTAGATCGTCTTATTCGAATGAGTACAATACAAGTTTAAATAGTATAACAATGGTTGGATGTATGAATCTACTTATTCAAAAGTTGTAGAAAGAACCGTCTTATGCTAATTTTAAATAAGTCTTAAAGAACCCTAATGAAAAAAGCCATATAAGAAATTAACACTGGAATCGCATGGAAACATACTTGGAATTCTAAATATGAATCCATTCTATCTGGGAACCTGTATAATTTTCCATTCAATCAAATTATTTCCCATAAGAAAGCCCACGTGGAAAAAAGATAATGCGCAGAATAATGGTAAAATTGACAATAATATTGTCACGGTCACCATAATTACTATCAATGCGACTAAGAATTCTGGTTGTGCACACTATGCACTTTTTTGCTTGCAGATAAATTCCTGGATGGTATGAGTTCGTGCGTGAAAACCCCAATACGTTTTTACCTATATTCTGGCAAATTCCTACATAGGAAACTACTTGGGATTTCCCGTAGGGACATATTATCTACTAACCTATGTAAGTTCTCATGTATGATTTGACCAAATGATCACTCATTATAGAACCCAAATAGGTTTTTAGATAGTATAGGTCACTACGTATAATAAATAGATTTCTATGTTGATTCCTGCGCGAAATTTCTGCATAGGAACCTACTTAGATACTAGACACTTATGTAAATTTCCATGTGGATCAGATTTAATCAAATTACCACATAGGAATCTAAATAGGTTTCAAGATAGTATGGTTTTTCACCTAACACCCCTATCAAATATCAAGTTCTTATTTAGGATTCTATACACATTTTTTATTGGGGAACCTCGAATAAAGTTCCTCAAACTTTTTATAAATCGCTTCTTCCATTCAACCACACATATCATATACTGTAGAATAAGAATACTTTAGGTATGATGACTCCAGCTTCGCCCTGTATGGGTTCCATCATGAAAGCACAAATGTTCGGATTCTTTTTAAAAGTATTTTCAAGAGCTTGCAGATCGTCATAAGGAATTATCTCGAAATTCGGCATATATGGTCCAAAATCGTCCCTTAGTTCTGAGAAGGTGGACGAGGACACCGCCGCCAAAGATCGGCCCCAGAAATTGTTCTGCACGAAGACTGTGGTTGCCTGATTGCTGGGAATCTTCTTGATTTTGTAACCCCAAGAGCGAGCTATCTTCAGGGCAGTTTCTCCTGCTTCGTTTCCTAAAAATTTTGAACTTTCAATGTATTATTATTCAAAAGTAAAACAATACGATAATTTGGTTTATATCTCAAAAATGGTATATTTTAATATCCATTAGTTTAATTGTATGTGTATTGAAATTTAAAGAAATTTATTTAATATATGTAATATACAATTAATTGTATAAGTAATTCTTATTTATAATCCTTGAAATAATAATAAATGTGAAAAAATGTGATCAAATCGAGTTTTATCAGATGATATGTGACTCAGTTTAGACCTAAGTTTTGATTATACGTAATCATTTCATACAGATTAGATATGTAAATTCATTATCTGTCAGATTTATTATGGTTGGTTTTTGCTAGACCGTATCAAATCAAATTAAGACTGAGATCTAACAAAGTTGCAAGGTCTGTGTTAATGTGTCAATGTTGACTTTATATGGAATCGTTATTTATAGATGAGTTTTGAATGAATTGATGATGAATTTTGAATTCGAAAAATTTGCACCAATATTGTAGTATACAGATAAAAACAACTTTTATTAATTATTAATTTATTTATTAATTTTGAAAACCCATTTGAATTTAACCCATTTGAAAACCCATTTAAATTTAATTTAATTTTATTCATAATAGTATTCAATATACAAAAAGTTAATGCAAATTCAAACACATACAATTCAAGAACCTACTTAAATTTCCTTTAGATTAACGATTTAATCAAATCATACCCAAATGAATATCTACGTAGATTTCTAGGTTTAGAATTTAAAGGAATTCGCAAAAATGTATATTACCTAGAAACCTGTTTGAGTAATAAGCTGATTAAATTCACATGAAAACCTTCATAGATTCCTATATAATATGGGTTCCCACATAGAGATTCAAGTAGGTTCATATCTAAATTCTTCAGCCATATTTCTACATAGGGTCTTAATAGAGATTATTCGTAGAAACCCATACAATTTAATAACTATTTGGGTTTCCTTACAGGTCAAAATTTAATTAAATAATACCCAAATAAAAATCTACTAAGGTATGACTTCCCATCAAGTTCATACGTAAATTTCTGTGTCAAATTCCTACATAGGATCCTATATATATGTCTTTTTTTCTTAAGATTACCTGTATTCATTGGCAAAAATCTATCATATCCCATCAACTGCGTGATGTATTCACACAAAAGTCCATGATACCTCGAATGATAGGCTCTGGAAGTGTGAGTCAAGGTGCCTACTTGTTCCTGCATCACTTTGACGAGTCTCGGGTGGCAGTGACCCTGACTCAATGTGGCGAATCCTCCCAGAAAGTCGATGTACCTGTTTCCCTCAACATCCCAGGCAAAAACACCCTCGCCTCGGTCGAGTGCCACAGGCAAGGTTTTGCAGTGCAACCCCCCGTACTTTTTGTCTCGATCAATGAACTCCTGCGAACTCAAGAACCTTCGGAAGTCCAGCTTATTCTTGAAAACATGGCTCAGCCAACGTTGTCTCGTACATTGGAGCATTTTGAAAAAGTGGTTCGAGTTTCCAAGTCAAATGGCAATGTTAATTATGATAATTAACAGATCACTGGCAGAGGCATGGAAATTGCTTCCTCTTTATAGACACGAGTTGGTATCAGGGTCCATAAATGCATGTTTGGCAAAGGATTTGCATGGAGGTTTCACGAGACCGGCGAGTTCGTGCTTATGAAATCAGTGATAGTCGTTATTTGGGTTTTGATAATCGTGATAAAAATGTATGTCAAGCACGACCTGACATTGTTCGCACTTCCTCATGCCTTTTTCTTGATTAACTACAGGTTGATCAACATTTGCCTAGAATCAGAACCGAAGTATATTGATTTGAAAATAAAAAATGTTTATTTCCTAGTCGATAAGGTGATTTGTTTTACTTGTCTGAGCAAGTGTACAATTTTTAGAACACTAATTTCTATAAAAAACTAAATATGAAGGCTCGCATTTGTACATTTTTCATTCAACGGTTTCGCCGATGTTCTGATTCATTTACTGTTCGTTTGATAAAAAAATCAATGATGATCAATGTTTATGGGTATTTAGAAAAATATTACTTTTTATAAATTAAAACAATAGTTCCACAAATGAAAATTTCTCACTTTTTTAATTGTAAAATGTTTAAAGGCAAATCGCTTATACGGAAATGGTAAGAAATTTTCATTCACGAAAACCCACAACGAACGTTTTATGTAAAAAAATTTATTATTTACATATCGTTAAAAACAATACATTTCAATCTCACTTAACGTGATTTATGTATATATAATATATACAATCTGCGATTGGTTAAACTTTACATCCGGAGTTTAAAAGTGGTGAACGACGAGTGGTGACGAATACAGTGCCTAAAATTTCTGTCATTAATCAGATAAATTTTTCTGCACCTTCTGCCATTTGGCTACCATACTAGAAACTTCCTTCTGTTTCTTGCCGATTCCCAATTTCGTCTGAAAATCAAGTTTATATTTTTTTAATAATAGTTTTTGCACTATAAAATAATCAAATTAACAATTTTTATGTTTTGAAAAAGTTGTTTAAATTCAAACTTAAAGAATGCTATATTTAATGTGAAAAGTGTTGTATTGAGTATATTATTCGATTAATTAAAAGTTTGACTTAAATATTTATTATTTTACAAGGAACAAATATTACTATCATTACAGAAATTAAAACAAGTCCTAATAAATTTTAATATCCATAAATTATATTATTTTATATACAATAATTTGCAAGAATATTCAAAGAAAGTGATATAAAATGCACTTATTTTTATAAGGAAACATTGTAATTTTTGTTAAACAGTCGATTGCTATGAAATAAAGCATTATTGCACACTATTATCAGTATTTAGATTGGTCAACGATGTGAGGGGAAGACGATACAGAGGGCCAAGTCTAGTAACTTTTTAGAGATGAATTGTTGACGACAAAATAAGAAATACCTCAAAGATCAAAATAAAGTGAATCAATCAAGACGGGAAGTATGTTAAGTGCGTATAAAATAGTATAGATTTTTTTAGAAATATTAGAATTTATAATAAAATTCGATGTTTTTCATTACAAAAATTATTGTCAAATGAAATTGTTGTAATTTTATCAACATTCTCGTAATACAACACTTTTCAAATAAAATACAGTAAAATTTGTGCTAATTTTTAGTAATTATTATGATAAAATTTCTCTCAGTATAGTGATTTTTCCTTACTTTCTTCTTCTTCTTCTCTTTAGTATCGATCGACGCAGGAGACTTCTCTGCCTCGGACTGTTGCACTTGTACTGTCGTTGAAGGCACTGTTTCCATTGAATTCTTCTCGCTTTCCATCTTGCTATTCTGCTCGATCGACGCGATATCGTTGTAAAAGGAGTCGATCGCCGAACAGATTGATTCTCTTTGCGTCGTTTTCACTGGTGGTTTAGCGATCACTTGACTGCTTTCGTAAACCCGCGAATAATCGGCTACCATAAACTGAATCGTGTCTTGATCTGCCAATCGGTTCGCGGTTGCCATAATCATTTGCTAAAAAGACAAATATATAAGTGAAATATTTTTTGCCGGTTAAACTATTGGTCAAATCTTATATTATCAATTTTAAATATATTATTCTGCAGACTAAAGTATAAACTTTATATTATAAAAGTAGAAAGTACTCATTAAATAATCAAGAATATTAATTTTGTATGTGAATCTGGTGATATGTTCAGGTCGTAAAGTTCAGTTTTTTATCCAATAAACAAATCGTTATCTTATAATCTTTTTGACTATGTTATAATAGAATCTGTAAAAAATCTTGTATCTCTATTCTTCTACACACATTTGTTTTTTCTTATGATGGAAAATAGAGAGATACAAGACTTCTTATAGGTTCAACTGTATATGCCAAATTACAACAATTACAAATAATCATTAAAGATGGATTCTATATCTTGAACAAATATAAAATAATGGATTTACATTATGTAACGGATGGTATCCCGAATAATGCATGAGTTGTCCCTGCATGAGGGCCGTGTGATGAGCTAAAAGTGGTACAGCGGTACTTCCTAAAGTGGCCGCATAGATGGGGTTGCTTTGCTGCGACGCCGCCGTATACAGGACCGTTGAATCCATGGCCGAAGTGGCCAATGAATAATTCAAATCGGGCGAGTCCACTCCTGGGGGCAGGGGTTCGTTTCCCGTTATTGTAGTCCCTTTTGAAGAATTTGTTTCGACTGTTTGCTTTTCCGAGGACTTTGCATTTGTACTTGTATTTGCAACATCTAATTAAAAAAAAGTTATATTAATATTAACTGAACATTAATGACATATATAATAAATATATAAGATTTCAATCAATCATAAGATGTACTATCTGAAGACACTTCAATTAAACATTCTTCTTATGCTAAAAATCACCTTTATCTAACTTTTCCTTCTTATTATTGTCAAACACCTTTTCCTCGTCTTTCCTTTTCTGACCGCGTTTCAAATCATCGGCGTTTATTCGCGGTGGTGGGGGAGGACTTGGACTAGAAATCTGTGGTGGCGGGGGCGCTGATATCGGTTTTGACTGAACTTCGCTTGACGTTTTATTTTCTTCTTGGAAATTGGCGACACTTTGTTCCATGTTTGATGCATTTTCTACTACAAAAAAAGGTTGATTATTTCAATTTATAACAATTGTTTTCTGACTATTTTACTTTTTCAATTAATTTTTTTAATTTTTTTTTTTTTTTTTTTTGCAAAAAAATATTTATGTACATAGAGCCTTGTTTTTGTTTCTTATACACAACTCCGAGCCCTCGAGACCTCTCTACCATATAGTCTGCTGTCTTCTCCGTTAAAACATAAAAACAATTCGTAGCCCACAAGACCGACTACTACCCATTGTTCCAGCTACAGCCTAGTTATCCACA
>JABFOV010004980.1:0-12894 GCA_022817685.1 Aradophagus sp. ZL-2020
ATGAATAATGATGATAGGGTCGATATGGATGTGTACGTGACATATGTATGAGGAAATAGACGTGGGAGAAAAGTTGGAAGAAATTAAGAGTTAGATGTGAGATGAGGATAAAAGACATATTTTTTTTCAATGGAGAGACAGGATACGGAAGGGAGGGAGGGCGCGTGGGGTCGGGGATGAGTAGAAGAAACCAGCTCGCCGCAAAAAGAAGAGGGCCCCCGGTTCTTTCCCGAGCCCCCCCGTACCCCCCCCCCCCCCCCCCCACAGTCCTCCTCATCACACAAAAACTCCGTGTAAGATAGGCCGAATGTTCTAATTATTCCATCGATATTGAATATATAAATATATAAATATAAATGATTATATATGTTGCGCGATCATCGCTCGGGAAACAACACATTTGTATAAAAAAAAAAGTAAGGACACGAAGCTTAGTCAAACTAAGACGGCGCGCTTTCAATTCCCGACAGCAACTGACCAACGACTTGGTTGCGAGTTGTTTTGATTGCAATAGATGGTTGCTGATTTAGGTAAACAAATTTGCGGTTCCAACGACTTTGGGTATTGATGTATGAGAAGGAACACTTTGCACTTGATGCAAGATGTATTAGGTTGAGTGAAATTGGGGGATCGCGTTTATAGAAAATACTCGAGGAAATTCTTGTAAAATTATACGATAAGTATCGTGATGATGATATAATCAGTGGTGTGAAAAAATTGTACGCTCAAAGTACTGTATTTTTATGAATTTTGGCGGCAGTTGAATGAAAGTATTTGAAAGTTATTAAAAAAATTGGAACGTACTTTGAAAGTGATGTGATTTCACACACCGTGATAGAGTTGTTTAAAAGTAATGGTAAATGCGAATTAATGTGTGGGCGATTTTGTTTTAGTATAATTTTACACCACTGATTATTGGTTTTTGTTTTTTTTTTTTTTTTTTTTTTTTTTTTCGTCACGAATTGTCGGTGTAATTTTATGACAACCTTTTTTCAACGTCACGTACGCGTGATAATTTAATACCAATTTTTACTTACCTGGTCCACTGCACAAAAATGTAGTCCTTGAAACAGTTTTCACGAATCACTTTTACGACAGATAGATCAGGAGGATTTGTGAAACGTCACAATAACGTAGTTGTGAATGGAAGTGACAGTCTGAAAAAAAAGAAAGTCTTGTGTTTATTGATTTGTGTAATATATATGACTTTTGTTCGGTGAAGTTCGAAGGTAATAAGTTCAAGTTCCGATGTTCCAATTTTTGTTTCCAAGATCTTGTGATTATTTGTGATGTCTTTTCATAATCGATCGGACTTGAAACTTACTCGCGCGTTGTGATTTCTTGTGATTTTTCGTGATATTTCACAATAGAATTACGATTTTTCTGTTGCAAAATTCTTGATTATTAATAATAGAACATTTTTACAATGAAAACTGTTGTAAAACTTAAACAAACAACAGATAATAAAAGCACCGAGGAAACGGAGCTGTCCATTTTTTTCGGTGCGAAATTCTATACAACACTGTTTTATTGGTTCTTTGTTTTAGAAATTGTTGAAAAAAGTTGGTACAGCTGCTCGGGAATTGAGCGTCAATTTAATGGAATTTATATTAAACAAATAAAAGGCGGTCTTTTGTTGAATAATTGTGTAGAACAAAACTAATCATGTGTCGTTTCCTCGAGTATGTTTCGTTAAAAATGTGGAATTTAATTGTTTTCGACACCATTATTATCGATATTATTACTATTATTATTATTATTATTATTATTATTATTATTATATTAATATAATAACCTTATTATTTTATTTTTATTGTCACATTATTACAATTACGATTATTAATTATTGGTTATTATTGCTACTATTAATATTTTATTGATATTAGTTTTGACGATTATTATAATTAACGTATATACTGTGTTATATTACTTCGCGAGCACAAAGTATAATTTACTTTTACAATTGTGTAAAAAGAAAACAAGGATCGAAAAAAGAATTCCTGACGTGTAATATTTATAATCCTCATTCCCCCCTAAATCCAATGTTGATTGATTTAAATATTAATTGATCATTTTGGAAGATCTTGTTGTAGATACCGCTGTTATACTAATACAACTACACACGGAAGCAGACATACACGTTACATTGAAACACACTCACACACAAACATATATTATAACATAAGTATGAAGTATTAGTTATACTGATTCATTATAAATAGTGCGTGTAACGACGAATAACTTATATTGGAGGTGAGAAAAATGAATTCGATGTAAATACTGTGGAGAAGACTTGCCGATCGAGCAAGCCGTGGAGAACGACGCGACGAATTAATATTATTATTGAGGTTTCGGCTCGATTGTAATGATAATATTAATTCCATTATCACGGTTATTATTATTATTATTACGATTATTATTATGATGATTATTATGATTATATGAGAAATTTACATGCCGACGTATGTATGTATATGCACGACAACACGACACACGAATACAAAAGTTATACAAACAAGCAGACACAATGCATAATGATTATAAATATGATTATAATAAACGACCTCGTATTTCCGTACTTTCGCTGTTTTTATTTCCCACCTGCTCAGCCCGCTTTATTTACGTAACATTACGAATTGGTTGCAATTTCACGTTCAGCGATATGTTACTGCGGTGCGTTAATTTCTATTCCAATACGGCGGATATATTAGTCCACTTATTAATTTCTTGTTTCTGTTATTCTCAATTAGAGCCGGAGAACAGGTAGGTAAAATGTTATCAGTTACCCTGCTAATTAAGCTTTATCGTGTTATGATTCTTTTAATAACGTTGGTTATTAGTTTGCTCGTTTAATATGGAATTTATCAATTTTATATTTAATCACATACTTAGATGTGAATAAATTCGTAATTATTTGATCATTACAAAAAATATCAAAAACTGGTGATTGTATAATATTGATTACTATGAAATAATTAGATTTTCTGCCGAACGAAATCCATTTTGTTCTATTTCACATTACATTTTCTAACGGATTCATCAGTGTAATCTACATCGACGAATATCAATCCATTTTTCATTTAAAATAAAATATTCTTACATTTAATCATAAAACCATTGAAAATCCATATAATGTTTCGTTTAAGTAATTTTTCATCGAAACAATATCTCGCCCAAGCACTTTTCCCTCCACTCGCTCGCCAACAAATCCCCAACATCGGTCACTAGAATCTAGATCATTGACGTCCTCTTAATCGTCGAATATCGCCAGCTGCGTCCCCGTTTCATCGCATCACCGAAACGTCGTTAAAAATGCACCAACGACGTCTCTCGTTGCGTTCAGCCGAAGGGCCGTTCCCCATCGCGTCTTATTCCGCGGCGTCAATCGCAATTCGAATCCTTTTAATTTCTATTCCCCGAAGACGTTCCGATTCATCTAATCGTACACCTAGGTTTGTTGACGCGCGCGTTTAGTGGATTGTAATTCCCTTTGATTTGAAATAACCCCGAGACTCGGTTGTTCAAACACTTGGCCAGGAGCGAGCGAGGCGAGGGGGTCGCGGGGCGGGCAAGTTGCCACATGGGGCCGAACAGACAGCGGGCGCAAGGTTACGGCGCGCCCCACGTCGAATCGCCCTGCCGGGAATAGCGCGCGATACTCCACGAGTCCACGAAAACTGCACCCCCGGGCAGAAACACATCAAAATCGAATCCACCAGATGTCCGGGGAGCGTATCCTGCCGCGACATTAGCGGCAAACGACGTTACACAAAAGCACGTGCCTCGGTTTCGCCAACAATTCCGACAATCCGTTTAACGACGATCGGACGACGGGATTTGCTCGGGGAAATCGATCGGCTCTGCTTTTGCCGGCTGACTTTTTTTTTACACCTTCTGCAGAAGGTGTGTTTATAATCGTAAAAAGGATGCATTGATTGAAGAACAATTTTCTTGGTTCAAGACAAAATGTATCTTGATATTTTGCCAGGAAAAGTTTCTTGGTCCAAGATGAAGTTAGGTACACTGAGAACAAGATTTGGTCGTATCAACCAGATTGTAGGGTTGATATTTATATTACAATGTTTGAGAATATAATTGTTTTCATTTTTGATTACGATATATGTTTTAAATTAAATATAATTTAAAACTTCAATTCCATCGGTATTTGATCGATTAAAAGTTATGTTAAAAATGTGGTAAAAAGATTGAAATTATGACATAAGAACATTATCAATAAAAGTGATTAAAATTTAAATAAGAAACATTTTATATCAGTATGAGTAACGTATATACTGATTTTTAAGACAAAACAAATAATTTCTACTTGCTAATAGTTTTCCTATACAAAAACTTGATTGCTCGTTAATCTAGATATTACTTTCGTTACCACAGATTATAATTTACCGAAAATTATATATCATTTACAGTGCCCTCGTTCTCGATTTAATATCTCTGGTCTCAATTGGATAGCATATCGCAGAAACTATTTTGCTCGTTGAAATCTGATATAAACAATCGTTTCAATCTACAATACCGTATAACAAAATTTATTTAAACAACGCCAAAACAATGCTAATTTTCGAGTAAAATAATTAAAAAACTCTTCTTGTTTTTTGCATCAAAACAAAAACAAGCGAGAAAGAACGCCAAAGTTCCGGCGATTGCTACAGAAGTGTGATTTAAACTTTGTCCAATCGCCGTTCGATTGAATGATAAATAAATGAAGTTCGGAGCAGTTGCATGAAATTATTTGACGAAGGAAAGCATTTCCCCCCCTGAGTTGAAAAACACATCAAAGTTTGGCGCTCGAACAGTTGGAACAGAACGTGGCAAGCGCACGTTAAATGAGAAGGGATAGATGTGGCTGAATTTGAATGGCTCGAAACGATCGAACAACGATCCGACGGATAAGCCCTTAGGGGCCTTATTGTGCGTTTGGCAACATAACGATGTGACAATATATATTGGAACACTGGTGTTTTATTTTCTAACGAAACAGCAAAGAGAGGAATGCCGTGAATGGCCCAAAGGGAAATGTAATACAGAAAATTGTGTTAGAAAAAAATGCCAACGGGACGGGCCAATGGGATGAAGTGTAATAAATACGTCATGTAAAGGGTGCTGCGACGTCAAAAATTGGGCTTGTAAATAGTCGGGTATTGTGCGTAGTTTGAAAGAACGATCTTTTAACTTGATGAGAATTTATTTCACGCTCGTTGGTAAAGTTAATTTCTTCATGTCATTTTTGGTCTGAAATTGGTAGTAACATTATTTTCTTGAGCCAAGAAAAGTTTCTTGATCCAGGATACTGAGTGGTTAAGCCAAGAAAAAATATTGTGACGAGATAAAATTCAGTTTTAATCGAAGAAAATAATCGCAAATCAACTTGTGATTCTTGAACGAAGTTAAAGATTTTTGTGACTGAAAGTTTCTTCTCTAACAAAGTATTTTTTTATTGCACGTACGCGCAACTCAGTTTAAACTCCACACAAAACTCCATTTATAAAACTCTCGTCAAAATACAGCTCCAATCAATTTGCAATCACAATCGTTTGTTTCTCGAAATTTGTCCAACGCCGTCGCAAACGGAAGCCGAAATCACGCGGCGGCGTCTGTTGTCTCGCCGTCGGGCGATCAGTTTTTCCGCTACGCAGTTTTCGTCCAACGATTGCGGGCTACGTGGGCGTTAAACGAATCGCAATCGAGTGGCGTCGTCTCGCGCCGCTGGCCGCGTGATTTCGTAGCGGGCGGCGCGCAAACACGCATCAAATGCCAATTTCGCGCAAACACACAGCCGGTGTTTTCCGTGCGCCCGTGTGTCCCGCACCCCGTTGCGTGCGTCTCTTGTCGCAGCGCTGTGTACATTGTAACGACTATGCCAAGGGCTTCAGCGTAGCGTGTAAACGCATTCGAATCTCCAGCGGGTTGCCAAGTGTGATCCTTGTTTGAAGAGGATGAAACGAGCGCGCGACAAGGACGGACGGCCCGCTTCGAGGGAGACGGCAAATACACCGACAGAAATTTTGCAATAAAAAATGCTACATTATTATATTTTATTACGGTTAATTTTTTTTAAACATTTGCTATTTCAAAGGGAAAAAATGTTACTGTCGGTAAAGAAATTAAGACAAGTCCTAAATTTGCAAATTATATTACTTTATAATTAGAAATATATTATATATATAGACTGATAGTCTATTTTCAATATACTACGAGTCTGTTAATGTAATTCCTTGATAACTTTGAGAACGAATTTCATTTACATTAAAAAACTACTTTTCCTGGGTGATATTGTCATTATTAAAGGAACGTAAATGTATCAAAGATATTATTATAACATATTTCTAATATAATATGATGTTTTTGGCTGCACTAGAGATCGACAGATGCGCGAGCCGACTTGGCCGAGGACGGCGTTATTTTCTATGGGGCGTCCCTTGGGAGTGTCACAGGGACAAACCGTCCCCGGGGTCCGAGGAGGGAACTTTTGAGAGCCCCGCCGAGGACGGAATCCTTTCGATCTCGCGCGGCGATCGATACCACGGGGGAGGGAATTGATGCTGAATTTAATATTGCATCCACTTTCAACGGCTCTTAAAGTCGCCCGGCTTTCCCCGGGGCTGGCCACGTTTACCTTTGGAAAACGATTCTGTCGATCGAAGAAGGTCTGCGCTCGCGGCGGGATCTTGGAGCAGTTTGCTCGGCGAAATGCTTTTCGCAGCTCTGCTTGTTTTAGGGACGGTTGGTCGTGCTGCATTTTTCATCACACGGCTTGTGGGGGATCTTATTCTGGGACTTTTGTTTTGTAGTTTATAATATAGATAATAATATTTTGTAGTCAAGTAAATAATGACTAAAGCTACGTTTTAATCGAAAAAAATAATCGCAAAACTTGGTGATTAGGTCGAAGATTCTTGTGAGTGTGACGAGATTAGATTTCGATCAAAATGAAAGCAAAATTCTGGTCAACAAAGAATACTTTTCACGTAAATGTTTTACATACAAATAACTGTAAATGTCTATGAAATCATTGCATCGTCATTAAAGAGAAAACAAATTTTTGACAAATGCATCGAAATATGTCCAATAAAACGTCAGAGAAATCGAAATGCCAGTAGAAATGCAGCCCGGCGTCCAATTGCTCGTCAACGAACTTACTCGCTGAGTGTAGTATTTCTTGCATCTACTTCATTTAAATGTCCGTTTGACGCGGCCGTAAAAGAAGCAAACTGCGAACTGTCACGAGCAAAGCCCGGTCCGAACGTCGAAAGCTACGCTACACGTGGCGTGCCAAGTGTCGGCGAGCTTTTCCAAAAGATTTTTCGGCGCGATAGCGGAGCCGGTTATCGGCGGGCGATGCGATAAAGTTGGCGCGATGTGAAAAAGGGCCGACGGCTGTCTCGAAAAGGGGGGACGCGAGCGTGCCGTAGTCCGACGCGTCCGGGACTCACGTGTCGGCGCACGTGTCGCGGGACAGGCCCGCTTAAACCCCGGCCACCCCGTTTCCTCTCGTACATTAGGAGCGAAAGCTTTACAAATCACGCCTGTTCAACGTGAGCATGCCACGCACGCAACTTATCTATCGCACGAACGCTTCATCCGGATCGCCAATTAACCTTCGTTACCAGTGTTTTGATGGATTGCAGTCTTGCCAGCTTTCGTTGTTAAAGGAAGAACCATTCCGAGTAATAAAGTTTTGCTTCGAACCAACACTTGAGCGCATTTTATAGTGAAATTAAATTACACATATTTCTCTAAAAAGTCGTCTTTTGAAAACTATTTCAATTGGGAAATCCCAGAATTATAAACTACTTTTTTCTTTGTAGTAAAATACTATCTGATTTTAATTTAACAAAAAAAAAAAAATTGTTGCGAATTTTAGCAAGCTCATAATATTGTGGTGATATGATATTATATAATTACTATATTATATATATCGGCGGTGTTTTGAATTTAACGATATTTATAATTGATTAATTGATTAATTGATAAAAATATAATAAATGATTATTCTTTTCTAAAGAGAGAACTTGATTAACAATTCAAAAATAACTATTATTTCTTTCGGAAATATAAATTATAACTTTTTTTTGAATCGAATCCAATATCAATGAAAAAAAAAAAAAAAAACTTTGACAAATGTATTGAAGCGAAACCTTGAAATCGTGCCGGAATATCTCCGTTTTCGTGGCAACGTTTTCTTGGCATTCGAAATTCCTTTTTCAAGCTGTTCAAACGTCTGTCGCGTGGTCGCTCGCACTGTCAGTTTCACAAACCTGACAGCAACTCATAACAGAGGAGTGTTGCAGAAGCTTCCCGGTATTCTGTTCAAGCTTAGCTTAATCCGAAATCCGGATTACCTGTGCCTCAGCTGGTCCACTTTTACATATGGAACAGCATGAACGTGCATCGATAGCTACTTTTCCACGGAATTAGCTGGGCGAGTGTTGCAGCTCACATTTGCATATACGACTTGCATTCAAAGATACCTGAATTACTAGAGATGAACTTTCGCGCGCGCGGAAAGAAAAAAAAGTTATAAAAAGGGGATACAAGTATAGCAAAGTATCCAATTTCAGCTAAATATTATTTTGAAATTGATTAAAATTGATATTATCATTTTTTGATTCAAGGAATTAAGATCAAAAATTTTCATATACTATCATATATGGATAGTATATGATGTAAATATGTTCGGTTTTACACAAAAAACATATTTACTTCAAAATATTTTTTAGAAAATATATTTTCTTTTTTTTTTTGAAAATAGAAAGTAAAACTTATTTTAACGCAAGAATAATACGTGCATCGTGGAGCATCTTTTTTGAGAGCGTAAACAAAACAATTGAGGTTGAATCGAGGGCTAAAGTTGGTTTGATCCCATTTGACTAATCCTGTTTTCGGGATTAGAACCAATTGAACCCGCGCGGATCTATTACAATTCGAGTAAACTGGATTTATTTGAATTGCATTTGCAGAAATCAGATTGACCCAAATGACACGCGATAAGGGATAAGGGGGGCGCGTTTGTTCGAGCGGACAAAATGGCGTCAAGTAATGTAATCAACGTCAATTAAAACAGAAAGAAAGAATCTCACGAATTCAACGTCGACGCACCACTGAAGGTATTATCGACCACGAAGATTATAAGTTTCTGTGTTGCACCGAAATTTCAATGTGTCCAATAAAAAAATTGTATAGTAAGTACTATGGTCATCAACGGTTTTACATTTTATTTTAATTAACCTCAGTTAAGCTAAATACCTTTTTTTCTCGTTCAAGATCAATCAATTTGTTTAAGTGATTATTGAAACAAGTTAAAAATAATTATTTTAGATATAACGAGTTCTTATAATTTTGTGACTCGAACACAATTACTATATCCGCGATAAAATAATTCAACTTTAATAAGGTTTTGACTATTAAAGTAAACTGAACTTGAGAATCTAAATTAAGACGAGATAATTTTTGTGATTCTGATTAGTTTGTGATCCAACAGTGATCATCTCATAAACTGATCAACTCATGATCACTTCACAATGTAATATCCTAACCACGATATCCCAAAATAATTACCACAAAACCGAGTCAAACTCACAATTTCTTTTCCCCAGTCATTTTGTGACCACAAAGTGATCAATATAGACTTTCAATGAAAACAACCCATCATTAACCGATCAAAGCAAAAACCAACAACGAATGTCTCTCTTTAACTGCCTCGAAAACAAAACCACAAATCACCTTTCCTTGAAAAGCGAATCGTGACCTTCGAACCGTTTGATCCACGTAAAGCAACCCTCTCGACGAATCTCCATGCAAAACTGCCAATTCCACGCGAGCATTGAATTCGCATCCGAGCGATAAACTTGAGACAAAGCCGGAATCCCGCGGAAAGTCCGTCGACTGATTGAGGTCGTGGACTGGTGAGTCGAGGGCGGGGGGAGGGGGGTGTGCAAGTGGCCGGCCAAGTCCCGCAGGAGTGCTCGGCACCGCGATAACTCGTTATCAACTGGTGTTCTCTCGGCCGCACGCGCGGCACATCTATGCGATAAGTGCTCGCTATTTAAAATACCAGCGGCCCGTCCTCTTTTGACGCGACCCTCCTTCGGGGCTGGCATCATTCAAGATAAACTGTTGTGTAGGGGTTGATTATAAACCGAATGCGGGGTGTACGCGTCCGGCGCGCTTCTGTAGCGTGAAGGCCAGTATGTTCGTGTCGCTCGGGGGGTCTTGTCTCGATTTATATATGACTATATACATATACATATATGCATATATATATATATATATATATGTATGCTTACGTATAGTGTGCGTATGAATGGATGTGTTGGTGCTTGCGTCTACGCGGCACATCGGTGGTCCACGGGGTGGTTTATGGGGGTGTGCGGAGCATTGTTGTATAAATAGGTTTGGCGAGTTAGGGGTTGCGCGAGCCACCCCAAGGGAACTGCACATGTCCGCATCGATTATACCACCCCTGCGGATCGTGCCACCCAGCTGGGGCGATAGCGACCCTTCCCCGACGTCGCTGCCACGATGCCCCCCGCGGCCCGCGCGCCTTTCTTTGCCCTCGTCCGTCTTCTTCTTTTCGGCGCGGCCTTTGTCTCGGGCGCGGGTCAGATCGGGCGCCGGCGGTCGTTTATTTTCGAGCCATTTGCTTTGTAAACGCGCGCAATCTCGGCCGAACCGTGAGTCGCTTGTGCCGCTGTCCGCGCTGACGCGCACCCGATATCGGCCTGCCCAAACATTGCCAATCTCGCCGCGGAGAGCGCGAGCGCCACCCGCTGGGGCCCGACTCACGCTTTTCCGAATATACAAACATCGCCGTTGGCTGCATTGTTTGTGGATCAGCAGACGCCACGGGGGTCGGTTTCGACATTTTCTTTTTATGGCAATAGTTTTTTTTTGTTTAATTAGGTGAAAGATTATGATACTAATTTACGTACATAATACACGGGTTTGAAGTTGGACAAATTTTCGTAACCATCTCCGGTTTTCTTTGCGAAATTTCGTTATTTGTTTTTTTCGTTTTTTTCGTTATCTTAGTTAAACAAATAGCAAATTCTACCGGAAGCAAATCATATTGTAACCACCACAACACGTATTGTAACGTGGACAATTTCGTATAGTAAACTCTTTACGATATCATATCGTAAATAACTAACTTCAGCCAATGGCATTGTTAAATTGCTTCAGCTCAACCAATAACCATGCTGGAAATTTCACAATCCATATTGTACAATATCGTTTTCGCGGTGTACCAAATTGTACGTGAATAATCAATATCAATTAGTTTGAACAGTCAACAAAACAAATTACCAAAATGTACTCCAAAGGAAGAATAATTAAAGTGCACAAAACACAGTGGAATGTGTAATGCCGTGGATTACTGTCGGAAAACATTACAAAATCCCTTGTTTGGCGTAATTGTCAGCGAACGTCGCAATTGGTAAAAACAAATCCCGGAAAAAATGCAGCGCGGGTAGACAAAGTAAATGTGGAAAACGCGGAAACGGCTTTCCGCTCGTTCGCGGTAATTGATGAAAAAATGAGAGGCGGCGTATCTCGGCGGAACGCACCCTTCATTAGCGGTGCCAATGAGCATTATTTCCCAGACCATTGTCTCGCCTCGGCTTTCGTCGTCCGTCACCACGGGCGATGCATAAATCAACGCGCTCGTCTGACGCTCGTCGGACAGCGAATTTTCCGTCGGCTTTTTCCTCCGACAAAAGCGCCCTGTCACTGTTACAAAATAAGCTGTTACAAAACAAGCCGCCGGCGCGATGAAACACCGGTCGTGCTTTGCAATTTTGATGGGGAAAAAAAAAAAAAAAAAAGTAAATTTAGAGAACAAATTTTTCTCGGACAGGTGAAACTAATAAAAAATTTATTGTTTTACATGGAGTGTAAATAACCAAGTTTGTTATATCATTGAATAAATGTGATAATTTTTGTCAAAAATTTACTAGACTTTTAATATATATACTAAATTTCAAAATGTTTGTATACATTATTTCATTATAATACGGTTTAAATTTAAATTGAAAAAAAACTATTTAAACTGAAAATAACTTTTTGGAGTTGAAAATGGAATTAAAAATGTTGAGATGTTCAATCGTTGCAATGATTTTTCGTTCTTTTTATTGTAGTAACAACAATAATACTATCGTTATTAGCATTGTTATTACTATTCTTTGCATTTAAACGTAGCGTACGAATGAGTTAATTTCCGAGCGTGAAATTCCTCCAGCGTGTCCTATTTGCATTCGTCGAAGGGGCGTATTTTTGGCAACAAGAGCACTCCGTCACGTTGCATCACGGAAGAATCACGGGGGTGTGAAACATCGAAATTACGTGCTAGCTGGCGCGACGAGGACACAAATCGAGCCGGAGAGGGAGCATAAGCTTCGGTCCCGCGCGAGTCAAGTGGCTTTCGTCATGGCCGAGCACTTGCAACGTTACACACTGCGGACCAACCCCTGCGAGCATTAAAACTCGCTTATTTGTTCCCCCTTGCTGAACACGACCCCTTACCTCGGCCTGTCTTGCGACTCTTGCCAACAAAAAGCCTTTCTCCACCGGGTCTTCCCACTAACCGCCCGGTCACATGTTCTTTTCGATACGCCACCCGCCCACCCCCCACCCCCACAACCCTCACACACATATTCACTCATTCTAACCTCCCTCTTCTACACATCCCCCTGCCCCCTACACGACGCACCACCTCCCACGCCTCCTTCTGCGCTAGAACACACCAGCCACCAACACCCACCACCAGACGCCCGCACCGCGCCACCGTGTCGTGTCGGTCCCCGAGCGCACCCTCTGCTTCCCACGCACCTGCTCCCTCACACACGCGCACACCTCCCCCCCCTCCTCCCCTTCCTCCGG
>JABFOV010004981.1:0-12891 GCA_022817685.1 Aradophagus sp. ZL-2020
AACGCAGTAATAATACTTAATTGAATACGTGTTAATAATGTATATATACTTCATGCAGCAGTTAACTAATACTTGCGAGAATGTTGACGCCACCTAGCGAGTAAAGAAGAACTAAAAGAAAGGATGGCACTTCTATACCGCGAAATTAAAAACTTAATTTTTGAATTTAAAAGTGAAATGAAATGAGATAGAAAAATAAGGGTTACAAAAATATGTTATAAACAAAGTTTATTTTAATGGTTTAAAATTTGTAATTTTTGTTATTTTTTATTTGAAATGATTTTTTAGTACATAGATTAAAAAGTAAAATGTAAAATAAATTAAAACAGCAATTGCCAATACCTAAAAATTGTTATATTTGATTGTATAATTAAGTTCAATTGTAATAAATCTTTTTACATTACATTTTTTTTAAATCAACAAGCATTTTTTTACATTAAAGTAAATAAGAATAGTTGGGAATAAAGTAAAAAAAAATGATAGTATACAAGCAATGTAACTAAACTAAAGTAGAAAAAAATAGTGTTTAATGAAATGGGTTATAAATAAATAAATACAGACAATTTATTATGTATTAAAAATTTTGTTCGCAGCTTTAAATCCCATGTTTCTCTATATAATATAATTGGTCATTTATCCTATTTATACATGATATCTTTGCATATTTTAATACCGATTCATGATGAACGACCCACTCAAAAGAATTCATATCATATACTTTATATGCACTAAAATGTTCATTAAAGTAACAATTTTTATTCAAAATTGACACTTCTATTTTGCCGACCAACGCTATGATTTAATAACAAACTGTAGTATCGTACTAACAGTAAGTCCTGCATTCTAATTGGATAATCCCTGTGGCGCTTCAAACAACTCCAATATTAAGAGCAATTTTTCCTACAAACTATTAGAAGTCGTATACTAGTCGAAAAGTCCACTAAATTGTATGAACTTTTCGTCATATTAATAGAATATCAATGAAATATTTTGAAATTCGTTCTTTTTTCTGCTTGAAAATATTTTACAAAGAATTTTTTTTACAAACATTTTTTTACTGTAATTTTATGATATTATTATGTCCTACTTTTATGACAGACATTCATATTAAGCCACTTTTGAGACCACTTTCCTCAAATTTATAGGACATTTATCTAACAAATTTTTCTGCGTGATATTTATACATGCATCCTTCCTGGATTTTCGGAGTATTTTCACTATAACCCATCGACTTTCTCTTCGGTAAAATTTTTCATAATGCATATTTAGCGGAGATAAAATTTATCCGAATATTTGTTAACGTACCTCCACCCGTATTTACTTACTTCCATTCAACCATAGTTTCAGTTCATAAATTGTTGTACTACAATTGGAACAAAGCTCGTAACGACGGGATTCGTCGTGAAATTCCGTAGAATTGTATGAAAAGTGTATCGCAAAAGCACACGAGGAATCTGTATACAAAGTGAAGTCGTTTATGTTCGATATGATTGCCGCTCGAAAAGCAGAGATAGCTTCGCTTGTTTGCTAATTTCGATGCCGAGTAATTACGCTTGAAGTAATTTTGTTCGATACATTCGAATCACAATTTTTATTTATTTTCTGAATAATGAACATTTTCCCTGCGAAATTCAACGTCCTTAAATTTGAATGTAAATGTTTGCTTGATTTTCAAATTAAATCTCGTCAACTGGACAGTGGATTTTTCTGGTGAACGAACCGTTACATTTTATTGGATTGTGGGAAGAAAATTTTATAAAAAAGAAGGAATTAATTAAGTACTTAAATAAAGTATAAGTCCAATACTAAACCAATGTAAAATTAAAAAGTGTACAATTTATATGCAAATCGAAAGAACAAACATTCTCGCAGATTATAAAGTTGAAAAAAAAGCAATTGAAAACTTTTGGATACATTTTGCTTTTAATAATATAATTTTATAAATTTTTGTATGGCTCTGAAAAAGCCGTATTTTAACTAGTAGCCTGTAAATTTTTTACGGCAAAATATAATACTACCACTCCGTGTGGAAAAAACTACGGCCAGCTGGCCTGACAATAATCTGGCAAAAGTCTGGATCGTAATCGCTAGCCAGACATCTGCCAGACGCATACCGTACTAATACCAGACTTCAGAAATCTGGCACTAGTATGGCATAAATCTGGCATGCGTCTGGCTCGCGATTACGATCCAGACTTTTGCCGGACCAGCTGGCAACTACTTTTTCCGCGCGGGACGATACGGATAACAAACATTAGATGATTTTCTCTCCGCGCTAACTTTTTGCATAATCATTAACTTCCTAAAATCTGTATTGTCTATCTTGTTTTTTTTTTTTTCCTTTAAATCATTTTGCGATTGCGGTACTCAATCCAATTACTACATATTATGCATAGATCTATGTGAAGTTTTCTACATGGATAGATGCCATGATTTTCGACGAGAAAAATGTCAAGATGTGAATATTAGACATAAATTAAAATATAATGTAACATAAGAAATAACAATGACATGCTTTGTTTTAAGATTTATCTGTCACGTCTTTCATTTACAAAGAAAAAAAAACAGTATTTTATTTAACGAAGAAAAAATGAGCTTTAAGTTGGTAGCCGTTCGGGATACCAACATAAACATTATGTTTATCCGATTGAGTATATTTTATTTTCGAGTGAGGAAAACCGTATTCTTCAGTAGCTATATTATTAGATATTTCTTTTCGTGTTTTATGTTGACAGTCTTTTTTTCCAAAGTAGAATTATTGCAAGTTGCCTCAGCAATATAATAATTAAATTTTCTCAGCCTCGCATGACAATAAAATTAACCGTTCGGCCGTTACTTATATGCAAGCAACTTCGGGACACATGAAACATGCTGCAATTAAAATTAGATGCCCTGCTAACTTCGTAGTTGATAAATGGCCCGTAATTAATTTCACCTTTTTGTCATGTTTTTCGCGGTTCACACACACTGCATTATCGCTGGCAAATTCATTAGCTCGCGATCGTACGGCCATGCGTTATCGTCCGTCATGAATTGCGAAACTTCGCTATGAGACAACCACCAAGGATTTGCATAAACATTTTACTCAAGGAGTTGTCGCGCTTTTTCGCCGAAATTCACAAGCGCTTCGTCGTCGTATCCCCGTATAATAAGGAGCTCAAGTTCACACATTCCGGAATTTCGTTTGACAACAAGTCAAAGAAAAATCCTGTGGAATCCTGCAACTTTGCATTTGCCGGTGAATTCCTCGCCAGTATATAACATTTTTAAAATATCCCACTTGGACGAAGATGTCTTTTATATATAAAGATACATTTTAATCAATATTTTTCAACGTGTATTATTGATCTATTATCATATACAATTTGGAAAATTTTTCAATTCAATTGAAAATTGGGAGCTTGGGAGTAGACTACCTCTGACACCTTCAAATCATTAGACTCAAATGTTCTTGTGTTCTCTTTGAAGATTTTGAGAACATTTTCAGATACATTAGAAAATTTCCCAAACTACACACGCCAATTGAGGGTCCATTCTCCTCAACAAGTTTTAAAAAATCGATTTTCTGTTTTCATCATATTTGCAAAGCTTCAGGTGTCTAGTTTATTGTGTCAAAACCTCAATTCGATATCTCATCTAGTTCGGGCCTAATTCAGCTCGAGCGGTACGCCCGGCGCGTCAGAAAGCAGGTACTCGCTCGGACTTCTCAGGCCTATAGAAGTTTCTTTTTCGAACAGCCGATGATAATAATGAATGGCAATCGGTCGTGGAAGGACTTTTGTATGGTGCTGGGTATGTATGAATATCTTTACTAGAACTCAGTTTTTTTTGCGTCGAAACATATTACTTTTATCTTTAAACGCGTTTTTCTCAAAACCATGGTTTTTGCGGCGGCGGCAGATATTTCTCCCACACCAATAAAGATATTTTGCTAAAACTTGGCCTAATTGTCCCTCAGACATGTCCGCACGGAGTAATAGGCTAATTTTTCTTATTTTGTTTAGTTCATTAGTTATTGCAAAAAACAGTTGAAAAAAGGCCAAAAAAATGTGTGTTTTTTTTTAAATTGCGCCGTTTTGTTAATTATTAAAATTATAAAAATTGGTTCTATTACTCTGAGCGCCCAACATCACAGATTAAGGAAATGTTTCTTTTTTTGATTTCAGATGGGAATTGCATCACGAATCCACGCCGCCGTGCACGGGTGCACTTTGTGACATAGAACTTCAGCGCCATCTTTTAATCATTAAATATCGATAAATCAACATGGAATTTTTTATTATTAAAGTCAAAAGATGAATAAACAAATTGCAAAAAGTTTCAGGTTGATTGCTTCATTAGTTTTGCTGAAAACAATTTGCGAAAATAACCATTTTTTAGGCCTCTTGAGGAGAATGGACCCTTAAATCGATCATTAAAACATCTAAAAAATGTATTTAAATAATATAATATATCTTTTTTTATTAGTGTACATTTTTTTGGCACAAGCAAAAAAGTTATTTGTAAACCAAATATTATTGTATTATTGAAAAAAATTGTTAACTATTAGTAAAAGAAGTGAAGAGTAATAGTATATTATTGCTGAGGGCACCACTGCGCCCGAGGCATGTACGCTCTTTTACGGACCGAAGGAGCGGACAGTAAAGTGGAACTTACTGCCCGAGGAGCAGTTAGTTCCAATTTCTTTCGCTCCCAAGGTGCCTAGAATATATGACTATTACGCTGGATTTTTGTTTATTACTTACAACTGAACGAAAGTTAAATATTTATACTAATATTTATTAATATTACGTTTAAGACAACCGTTTTCAGTTTAAAATAGCATATTTATATAATACACAGTTTTCAAAACTATCGACATAGTTTAATATTTTTAAATAATTTGAAAACTTCGAAACTTTAACTTTGATGATTTTGAAAATAGCCGGACAAGGATTATTCAAAATTCGAATAATCAAAACATTGAAAATGTGCTTTCCGGAAATTATTTTGAATCCTGGTGCAAAATAAACGATTATGGCCTACCTTTGGCTTATGCTGCAGAGTTACTTTCGATCATAAAAGTTATCTTTCGATCCTTCATATGAAAATATCTCTTAAAGATCATATCTTGTAGATCATATCTTAAGGACCGTATCATAAATGTGTGAAATGCTCGAAAGACTTGCATAAACATTTTTGTTTAAATTGAGTTGAAATTTCATTCATATAAGTGCAAGTGTTTGATATTGTAAATTTGGATCTAAGTAGAGAAAAATTTTGTTTATTTTTGTTTTAATTTGCAAAGACTTTCTATCTGATTGACAGACTTAAAGAGTAAGATTTCAGTGCATGTGTTGTACAATAGTATATTATTGCTGAGGGCGCCACTGCGCCCTCAGCATGTACGCTATTTTACGGGCCGAGGGAGCGGACGGTAAAGTGGAACTTACCGTTTTAGGGCGGTAAAGATGCTCGAGGGCGTAGCCCGAGAGGAACTTTACTGCCCGAGGAGCGGTAAGTCCGCACCCAAGGTGCGTAAAAGTTTTTACTTTTAAAATAGGTACATATTATAATTAGATTAAAAACAACTTTTTCATTGTGACATAATACTTCAAAAATAGTTAATAAAATTTATATTTTTTTTTTGAACATCTATATTATTTATTGATCGAATGCATATTTGCACATTGTTTCGGGTGTACTTTTCAATATTTTATCAACCGCTAATAATCAATGCTTGATTAGTCGACTGTGACTGAATTAAATGGTTATAGTGGTGTAACAAAACTGTTGCAAACATAATTATTTTTTTGTATACATAGTAACGAGATTCGTTTATATATATTCGTTTATATTCAAGGCACTATTTTAAACAGGTGTCAGGTTTTAAAAATATTAATTACGATCAAATTTATACTCCTTAACCCCGCAATTCAAAAATGTAGCTCCACAAATAAATAAAAATAAAGCTAAATACAATTTATGATTTACATTTACCTGTGTTCGAAGGATTTAGTTATAAAAGTGAAAATTGACAAAATCATGAACATTCAAAATGTACAGTCATCTTTTATTTGTTTTAACTTTTTCGCTGTGAAAAAATACTTAATATTAAAATATTACTGAATGGCTAGTACAAACTTCGCAAAAAGTATTGACTACAATTTTTTAAGAAATCAACCGACCTGTTCAAGTGCATTTTTCTCAAAGTTTTGAGAAATTGTGTTTCGAGTGCAACAATTTTGAAATTTTTTTATACTTTTTTACGTATACAATTTGTGTACTCGTGTACTCGTCAGTATTACCCAAAGATAGTTGAAAACATAGGTATACGGAGTCACCGAATCCAAACTCAATGTTAAAAATTCAAAATTTAAAATGGCAAATCCACTAGAATGTATCAAAAATATTACAAATTAACCAATTTTGCTAAAAATTTTTAGTTAAGGGTTCGTGGTTTTTGAATATAAATCCAACTGAAAATTGAAAAAAATTTAAATAATTGTTCTGAAAATTTGTGTACAAATGTTTTCGAGCTTTTCAAATCCGAATTCAATCAATGTTAATTTATGAATCAATCAATCCAATATGGTGGATCAAATAACATTAAAAGCCAATCAATTTCGTCACGACCAATCTTGGTAAGCGGGGCCGACTTTCTACTCCGCTGCATCGTAGTGCTCGCGGAGCTGTCGCGTCTAACGGGCTGTAACAATGGAAATTATTTTCCGATTGAAAAATCTTTTTACTCATATATATACTACACACGCGTAGTTTCCATAAAATGCAAAAACAAAAATCGATTTTTTTAATTTTTTTCATAAAAACCTTTCTTTAAATAAAATAAAAATTTAATTGAATATATGAATCTGTAATTATTATCTGTGTTCACTCACTAAATGATCATTCAATTCATGTTTAGGTGATTTACATAAAAATGAATATAATAATATATATACATATATTTCTTAAAATATGTTTTCAATATACCTTCGTTTTAAATATATTTTTACACTTAAGATATTCAATAATTTTCTGCAATAGAAAAAATGCCATTGAATTAATAAATGTTCGTAATAGAAAGTTGACATATTAAAATATCGGCTGGATTTGATTATATTATAAAAATATTTAATTATCCAATATGGAGTCTTTTTAATTTAACTACTAGAAATTTCCAACAAAGATATTTAAAATCGAATATTTGAAATTAGATCAAAAACTTTACTTTGTCAGATTATGACCATGATTTTATTTTATGAACTCCTAGGTAACTAATATATTTTTGTTATATATAGATAATATTTTGTTTTCAAGCGTTTTGATTAAATCATTTGGTATTTACAATACAACCTCAACTTGGCGTAATTAAAAGAATTATTTGCAGTCGAAATCAATTGCCTGATTATTTGCCCCGTTTATTTCGATGCTTCAACATGCACGATGTATTTCTACCGTCTTTATCCTTGAGAAATCAGTAAATAAAGGATCAGGGTTGAGTTAATGTCTGACAAATGATGCGTTGTCGGTAGGAAATATGCAAACGGAGACCAGCACTGAGAAAAATACCATAGATTAAAACGATGAAAACTTTCATAGAATAAAACTATGAAGGTCGCATCGTGTGATTCCATGACTCCCACCGTTTTATCCTGTGGTTTTCATGGAATGAGACTATGCGACCTTTATAGGTCTGGTGGGCTGTGAAATGATTTAATGAATACCACTGGATAAATCTGTGGAACTCATGGAATCACATGATGCGACCTTCATAATTTTATTGTATGTAAGTTTTCATCTATGATATTTTTCTCAGTAAGCCTCGGTGTTTTAATTGTTCAAATACGCTACATATTCAATTGTTTCATCGTTTACATTTTACAACGAAATCACGTCATATTTCGACAGTGCTATTCCAGTTTTCATAATAGAAAGGGAAAATACGATAAAAAATAACAAGGATATAAAGTATTGTGAAAATATTACTAATTTACTGCCTACAAAGAATGTGATACAATGTGTTACTTTTCAAACTAAATTAGAAAAAAAAACAGTAATCGAAAGAAGATTTTTTAATCGTAAATAAGATTACTCTTTAAAAAATTCCTCATGAAATTCTATTTAAATTTTTATCACTGTGAAATTTTTTTAAAATTTGTATGTTTTAAAACTTATTTCAGTACAAAAAATAGCGCTTTTAGATAAGCTTTTTAGAACGTTGTATAAACTATTAAAAAAAGTTTTTATTAAAAATAGCATGTCTGCAGTATTTTTTGTTAGGGTGTTAAAGTTGCTCCGATAAATTTTCAATTTACATAAACTGACGTCTACTCACCTCATATTACTATTCAATTTATTATATTATATCAAATTAATTACATCCCTTGATTTGGTACTTTCGGCGAAAAAATGTGTGTACCTGCATGGAGAGTGTTTCTCTGAAATTTCTAACAAAAGCTTTAGTTAAACGATTATTGTATGTCGTTAACAATTGACTCCATCAAACTTTCGCTTGTTGACTATTAGTCATTAACATAATCATGATTTGTTCAAATTACTAAAATAATATGATAATCACAAAGTCGATAACAATTTTCTGATAATAACTAGGATAAGTAACTGAATAGGAACTTTGTGTCGCTTTTTCATTTTATTTCCCGGTATTCAGTCGTTTCAAGCGTTGTTCGATCTTTTACAATTGCATAATTGAGTTAAATTACATTCCACTATTTTGTGATATACAAAAATGGAGTGCCTTTGTTATGAAATAATTTTAATGGGTTTCTTAACCGCTGGTTAACATTTATGGTTTTTTATATGTTTGAAAATATATAAATTCATTTTAATGAATATTTGAATTCGGAAATATTTTAAAATTTATATTTTATTTCAATTTCACTTTGCTAAAAATAGTTACATAAAAAAATTGTATTTTGCAAAAGTAATTTAAGTATACTTTATTCAAATTCATGGTTCAGAATACGTTTTGATCTCAATAATAAATATTTACTTCAGAATAAATAAAAAAGAAATTTATAAAATAGAATTAAAAATGACAACGGAACCAATAATTCATTAACAGAGAGTGACGAAATGCATTTTTGGTTTCTAATTTCTAATAAGAGTTTCTAATAAAACAACGTGGTTTCATGATAAGCGCAGGAATGTTACTAGATCAATGATTTGATGTGAGTTAAAATCAGATTGTCACTCTTTTTCGGTCGTGGGATCCAAGTCACAAACCTAGGGTTACCTGATATATTATGGAACAAGTCACTTGTACTACATTATGGTATATATATGATACGTATTTGGTATCAAATTACTTTATTATCGATGAATTAATATTTCATCAGTTGAAATTGCGGTACACGTATTAAATGACTTGAAACTGATTTGTCATTTGATAGAAAAATTCGCTATACAATTTTATCCTCAAAGGTTTTTTTGTCACATTGAATAATGTTTGGGATCACTTCCTTTACTTTATATAATTCTGTTATACTTGCATTCTGAACTTGCATTCTGAAAGAAATGCAAAATTACTGTTAACGGTGGACAATGTTCATTAAAAAGAAATCCACTTTGCATTTAATAATTTTGACTGCAAAGGAATTTGTCAAGTTTATATTATTTGTTAAATATTAAATCCAACAATATATTTGATAGGTTCTATGCTTATTTCATGTTTCTCGAAATATTTCAATCTCCGGTATTTTATTATAGAATTTGTCTACAATTTTCAAACCTTCCGTCAACAATGGAATTATCATTAATAGGTAAAATCAAAGCAAAATCTGAGACTTTGTGTGCGTAGTTCTGAGAAATATTTGAGATACTATACATGCTAATAGTATAATTCAAACTTTTTATTTGTTCGAAATTGGTTGATAAAACATGTCTAAAACTTAATACATGTACCATTTAACCAGAAATTTGTACTTAAAAATATTTGGATTTTCACATTTTAAACTGCGATTTTATTTATTACTTTTATCCCGTTATTAAAAAAGATTAGTCAGATCACTTCAACCTAAAAATGCAGTTTTCATAAAAATACCTAAAATGACATAAGTACACTATTTTTTCAGTGTGAATGAATTGCTTTAGTGACGTTCGATCCAACAATCTGACTCAGTAGAATGATATTGGCAAGATTCGAGTACTAAGACAACACGTGGAAAGGATCGAAAGCAAATTCTATGTAACGTTACAAAACAAAGGAGGTCTACGCAATTTACGTAGCCTTTTACGATGGAGCTCGTAAGGCGAAATTTGCTCGCCTTAACAGCCGCTACAAAGTGAAATTGTCTGACTCGAAACATCAGTGTGATGAAAAAAGGGACTGCTAGCGCAACGCATCTACTTACAAATTAGATTTTTTACTTTGTTTGATCAATAATCAACCGCATTTTCAAGAAATGTGTCACAAATTATCTCATGTTCGCAATCGTACCAATAAATTATAAAGAAGCGGTTTCTTTAAAATTTGTTTTACCTTCCGAATTTCACTTTAGGGTTTGTGGCATAAACTGAAAATTAATATACAAAGCACCTAAAATCAAAGTTGATATGTTGGAAAAAAAATAGAAAATAAAAGTGGAAATATTAAAAAACATGTTGAGTTTTGTTTATTTAAAAACACAAATATTTTTATTGTCTATCTCTAGATCGATTACACCTATATTCTGAATTTAAATAATCTAATTCCATTTTATCAGTTTAAAAACCAATTAAATATATGCGCTAAGAGTCAAAAGTTAGCAAATCCACAATGTTTTAATTCTTTCTTTATCGTATGTATGTATGTATTATTATTTTATTACAATTAAAAACGATCTGAACCAATTATGAAGAAAAAGTTACCCTGATTTATTTTTCCTTCTAGCTGTTAATTTCTTTTCTCGCAATGTCAATTTTTTTGTCAATCTCTTTTTTTTTTGCTAATCTCACTATATATCACTACATATTATTTCTTACAACATCAATTTTTTATTTATTTTTTCTGTGAAGGATTAACTTACGATAAATTATATTTCTAATACAACCATTACCCTTAACGCCTTTGATTTTCTTTCATAATTATTTATTAACGAGAAAAAAAATACACGGATCGATTCCACTAAATGATTTCACTCTAGACACTAATTGATTGAAATTTAAGACTCCGTCTTTCATTGTGAATATTTGAATTTATTATGTCGATTTGACAAAGTTGATTCAATTAATAACATTTAATCCGATTATATCTACAGTTCATTTCAAATTTACTGATGGGAGTGCATAACCGGTGTGTCTGAATTCGACTTCATCGCAATTTTAAATAGCTGCTAGTAGTTATCGAAAAATTATTATATCAAATTAAGGTCGCGAGGTAATGGCATACGCTGTGTATTGCTTTCAATCACAATTACTCTTCGCGACTGTAGTCGAGAAAAATCATTAGTCAAGTTTTAATGAATCTTAGTGACTGGGATTTGATACTTTGTACAACTTTATGTTATATTTTGGTCTTGACTTTTTGAACGATGTTTCTTTGACCATACGGCACAGGAGAGAAAAAGGAAAAGGAAGAAAAAAGCAAAGAGAGAAGGGTAGATAAAGAGATGGTGTTAGGAAGAGAAAAAATATTTCGCGATTGATTGATAAGTTATGGAATTTCAGTTTTACCCAACTGTGACATATATTGTGAAGTAATGATTGATGGCAACTATGCAACGAACGATGATCGATGGTGATAAGTGGATAAAAAACTATTGCAGTACAAAATATAATTGTTATTTAAAATGAAAAATGACACATAAACATAGTTCGTACTCCTGAGTTCTTATAGTTTCCATAAAAATTTAGCGAGATTTGATTACTATAGAGATATAACTTCATTTCCATTTTCATAAGATTTCATAAAAATGGAAATGACTGATTTTTTAGGTAGTTCAATGGTTACACTTTAAACCCAAATTAGCAAAATTACGTCGTAGTCATCGTACTTCCGTCGCCACAACTTTTTACAAAATGTTGAGTGAAAAGCGTGAATTTGCATTAGTTGCGAACGTGTTATGTAATGTAATTCTGCGTGAAAAATGCAGTTTTGCATCAATAACAGACTCAGCAGCAACGGGCAAAATATAATCTGTCTCATTTTATTATTTATAAGTTAGAAAAAAATTACTTTATTACACATTCATTTACTAATTGACTGTTTCTTATTTATTGATATTTTAATTATATATCATATGTATATCTATTAAAAAATAGATACATGTATATAATTATAAATTTACCTGGTGTATTTGCCTTCTAATGACCCCGGTGATTAAACTTCCCTAATATTCCATTGATGGTTATCTTAGTGACCAAAATCACTTAGCTTACACATAATGACATAGGCCACCATCATGTGTTTTTCATGATTCGAATCATCATTAGGAATGTGCACTTGATAACTTTAATCATCTAAGTCATCATCAGGAAAATGCATGCCCCAATAGAACTCTAAATATTTAGATGGGCATTTAGATGTTATAATAGCTCAATAAACAGAGATACATATATTTACCACTAATACCTGTAACATGCTGTTTTATCAGGGTACCGTGTGATTTTAGAAATCAGATTATTATTAGGGACGTGCAATAAGTGATTGTAGCCATCGTTATCAGAAAAGTGCACCAGAGTATTTTATCTAGTCATTCGCTGCCTGTATGTACTGATGAACGGCAGATAAAGATTTCATGATAATAACTAAATCTGTTTATTTAATCAATTAGTTAACTAAAATAGTTTTTTCTTAAAAGAATCATGTTGCTGAATTATGTTAAAATTTGTTAGCCAGTTGATTCGAGTAGATGTGCTATATTCTAACTGACTAAACTAACAAATTAAGATACCTATATATAACCCTAAATG